>JAEQML010081595.1:0-11148 GCA_016904865.1 Pissodes strobi
TCTAATACCCCTACCGGCATTGAATTATACTGCTGATTCCGTTTTCTCTGGGGATAGACATGCAATGTAATGATTCACACTACACCCACAGCAATGTCAGAAATATCCCAATTCATGGTTGGAGACATGTCTAGAATCTCATCAAGCTCAATGCTCCATGTCCACAATGAAAACACAACGACAAGAGTGAGACTTCTTCTTCCCCCCGATAGTTTCGTCCTTTCGGGACTCATCAGAGGAACGTGTATGAGCTTTCAACCACGAGAACTTGACTATCTATGAATGTTATTGATACCCTGATTCACCTACCGGAAAGAATACACAGTTGAATTATTCTACTAGAAGCGGTGGCGAAAAATCATTATTTAAATTACCCGATCCTGAAAGATATGTATAAATGTTGTTTAATGCATACGCCCCCACACTTATTTCCAAAAGTATTGCATATTGTAAAATCAAATAAGCACGAAATTCAATTAAATCTGAAAACTGGCAGATACAATGTTATAGTTTTTTTTTTACTGAGGAATGTTTATAAATAGCAACAAAGCAACTGATAAAAATGAATTCCATTAATATTGTGTACATTTTTGATTATAGTTTTAAGTTTTTACTTCAAACCGCTGGAAGAGTGGATTACAAATTATGTGAAGATCACCTCGAACCGAACCGCCAAAATATTGGCCACATATGGGATATCGTAACTTTTTTTTTGTCAATCAATTCTGCATGTCTGACAATCTAAAAATGCATTTTAAAATATGCCATGTGCTTACTGCCATGGCGGCAAATTTGAAAAATTCGACATGAAAGGGTAAAAAGTGGGGTTAGGTAACGAAATATCGAAAAAAGTTATTTGAAAAAAATTTTTAGAATGAGATTTTAGACACGTGTGCCAATTTCAGATGAAACTTAACTAAAATACGAATTTCCTTTTTTTTACGATAACGCCGTAATATTTTACTGATTTTGTCGTTGGAATCGTTTAACTAAAAGAAAATGCATCACCGACAACTAAAAAAATATATATTTATTGAAATTGTTTCTAGCACATTAAATGGAAATTTTCGTTTCGAATCTGGATCCTTCCTGTGGCCAGACACTGTATATTGAACACTTAGAAATTTTCGACAGTTTTTTATCATGCTTGCGAAGGATTATTGAAACTCGAATGTGCCAGCCTGACAAGCTAGCACTGGTGATGGCCTAGGTCAGCGGTGGCCAACCCGCGGCACGCGTGCCATTGTGTGGCACGCCTGAACCTCTAGATTGGCACGCCAGGTTTTCTACAAACAAAGAGAAAAGGACAATATGATTAAATCAAAGTTGCGCTCAACCCCTCCTCCTCATTTGCCATTCAAAAAGGCGCCGAATACTTGTTGAAGTGAAACTTTTGAAGTGAAACTTCTTTAGCGAGGGTAAAGTTAGAAAAAATTAAACGCTTTCAAAGTGAAACTCCCCTTTAATTAAACATGTTCCAGTATAGCTAGAGGGCTTGTAGCCGGGGTAAAATGAGAATCCTGGACGAAAACCGGACTACGTACCCCTCCGCGTTCGACCCAGAGAGTGGGGGAGAAGAAAAACTTAAATAATTATTTTCGGGAGAACGGGAAAAGCTACGGGGTCGAAATTTTTACGGTTACCATGGGGCTGTAACTTAAGGGGGATTTTGGTAAAAAGCCTCGGATCGAAAATCTGACAAGCGATGACCTCGTGGCACGGTGTCATCAGTGGGGAGGGAATTACGCCCCCCATCTCCCCGGATACCAAAAAATTTTCGAAAAAATGGTAGACAATTAAAAAAAACTAAAAAACTGTTCGGAGAGTTAATAAAAGCATTATAAAACGAAATAGGAAAAAAAACTATGAAAAAAAAGTTAGAACGCGGTCTCCCGCGAAAAAAAAGGCGAAGCAGAGGAGGAGGAGATCGGGGATGGAAAAAAAGAAAAAAATGCTTTTGAAAAAAGAAAAATTTTTGGAAAAATTGAATCAATCGTAAAAAACTGTTAGGAAATTTAATAAAAGTATTATAAGAAGAAAGAAAATAATAAAAACACGTAAAAAATTGCTTTAAAAGTTAAAAAAAATATATAAAACTAAATAAAAAAAAGACAAAATTGTTCGGAAAGTTAATAAAAGTATTATAAAAGGAAAAAAAAAATAAAAACGCGATGTTCGGCGAAAAAAAAAGTTACAAAGAAGCAAAAAAAAAAATTTAAAAGCGTGGAAACCGGGGGCAAAAATTGAGAAAAGAAGCTTAAAAAAACTGAATTGCAAATATCTCTTTTAAAAGTTTCAAGTTGCGTGCTTATAAAGGCACATAATTTTTTTTAACGGTTTTGACGACATTTGTTTTAAAATATAGATATTCAAAAATTTTACTCTGTATCAAAATTGCAGATAAAAAAATTAAAATTAAGGCCCACTATGATTTTTTTAGTAGTAACCTTGTTTTAAAAATTTCTGAATAAATAAATAGTTTCCGAGATATGGCCGGTGGCCACCCTTAATAAAAGATCCTATATAATATTAAAATGTAGCTATATAAGTAACTAAAGCAATCTTTTTTATTCTAAATGTGTTTTTTCTGTGAATTCTGTTTTTTAGCAACCGGGCGATCTTAGTCTAAGCGCGGGCCTCCAAATAGGTTGGCAAAATTGCTTACGAAAGTGTCAAAAAATACATTTTGACACTGACACCCAGATATACTTGTCCTTCACCTTGCGGCCAATTTAAATGCTCCCGCTCTCTACTCTTTCAAGTAAATCCAAAAAGTCTTTAAAGAAATTCACACCGTATATAGAAATGCCTCAAAAAAGATACTATTCACATCGAAAACATTGCTTGACAAAAATAACCTTAAATCAGCATACATTAAAGCATAATAGGGGAATTTCTGTAAAAAGTTAGTGCAGCCATAATATCGCTAGATTTTCATGACCGCCTGCGCCTCCTGGGAAAAAAGAAAGTGAATTGCTATTGCAAATTTTTATTTTTTTCTGAACCAGTCCACCAACAAAACACTTTTTCATTTAATTGGTGCAGACCAACTATTCTAATTTTGAAGAACAATTCTGTAATCATACTCAGATTATTTGGTGCAGGCCGCGCATAACCGTTACGTCAAGGTTAAAGTTGGCTGGCGAGGAATTTGCTGACCTTTCGCATCTGGTGTGGGTTTATTCGAGGTATTGAGAGGTTTTTCCACAAAATAATAAGCTAAGACAGTCATTACACGGAATTTCGTAAATTACATGAAATTTCTGGAATTTTAGGGCTTTGCTTTTTAAAAGGTTGAATTTTTTCCGTATTAGATTGTGTCCTTTATGGTCAATTAATAGGTTGTGTGATTTAAAATATTTTATGGTCAATTAATAGTTTATGTGGTTTAAATTATTTTTTAAAATTTTCAGATAATCCTGGTATATTAAGGTATAGATGTAAGTATCATTGTTTTTTTTTGGGGTGTTTGTTTTAGGTGAGAGTGTATTGGTTGTTTTCTAGCATTAGTATTATAAGTGTGTTAATAAGTTTTTTCAAAAATCTGATGGCTTGTTTAAGGGAGCTTGAACACAAAAGACTTGAGAAATACCGTCTCTATGTAGTTCTGGTAAACCATACATCTTGGGTGCTTGAGCACTATGAAATTCCATTTTTTTGCCATGTTAGGTGAAATGTAGTTCTTATTTTTCCATACTTTGATTAATTCGTTGTTACGTTTCTGAAAGATATTAGTGTGGCTGTTTTTTATTTCTTTATTTGTGCTTTTATCACCTAGGAGTTCTTTAATTTTTCTATATCATAATTGTTTGCGTTCATAATGACAGTTTTATTTGATTTGACAGGCCTGTTAGATCAGAATTTTGCTTTAGAATAGCCTTTTTTAAGTTTTTGTTTACTTTACTTTGAAGGTCTTTATTTGCATTAATGTTTTTTTTTTTAGTTTACTTTTGATTTATAATTACAGCTACCTCTAATTTCACATTTTTTCGTTTGAAGTAAAATTTTTAATGGATGGTTCAATTGATGAAATTATCTCGGGTATAGGTAGGTTTTCAGAAGATTCATTTGGAATCGCAACATTGGAGCCTAAACTTAATATTTCTATTTAATATTCTGTAATTTCGACATTACTGAAATTTTCTAACGACTTTTTCTCCGTGTGTATTCGTGTTGGTGAGTTGTTACTGTTTGTAGCAATCAAGAATTTGATTTTATTAATGTTTCTTTTTTTATTTTTATAAATCGAACCTGATATTTATCATTCTCTTGGTTTAGAAAATTTTCAAATACACTTTGTGGAAGGCTTTCTGATAGTTTATATTTTAATTTAGTTATATCAGTTTGTAGATTTGTGATTTTGCCTATCGTATCATTTATTACTATTTTGTTTTGTTTTTTTGTTTTAAGTTTTTTAATAATATTGTTTGGGAAATTCCTATGAAAGTTTACAGATACACACTTTATATGCTTAGTTTTGAAGTATGTACAGAAAGGTTGGAGTTAGTTGTTCAAATTTGCATCGAAGTAGAAAATTTATTCAGTTAATTTGGTTGTCTAATTTACAATTAAGTTCATGGCAGTGGTAACATTGCAAATTTTCACCCATCTGGCTTATATTCTTATTATCTTTTATTCTTGAACATTTTATAAAATAAATGTTCTAGGTTAGTTTTTCTTGGGTAATATGGCTTCATAAACAACTATTTCATAGGTGTTCTTGTTTTATTTTAACAGACGTTTCGACTTCTATATTTAGTCTTCATCAGTGTGACGATCTACAAGAGACCTTTGATAATTACCGTCAGCATAATTTTCAAGTATTGCTGGCCTCTGTCAGGTTATCAAATGAGTGAGTTTCTTTTAGATTTTCAAAACATGCGTAATTAAAGCAGAAATTATTTAGGTTAGGGAAACTAAAGGAGTTTTGGAAGAAAATATGTTATCATAGATAGTGGAGATAGGATGGATAACGTGCAACTTTAATGAATTTCTCATATCTACCACTGGATGAGAATCCTTTATTTTTTCTGTAGTTGTCATCGTGAATACTCATAATACTATTACAGTATATCAGGATCATCTTCGGTCACACTTTGAGAGTTGTTTAGTGCCAAAATTCTTTTAGAGATATCCGGCGATTCTTTGGCAAGTTTCGGATACTTTTCTTATGAAATAGACTATACCTTCACAAGTTTATTGAAAATATTTTCTGACGTCTATACGATTCTACAGGTGTAGGGATTGGTGAAATATCATATTGAGGGAAACTTGAGTAGCAATATGTTATGTTTTGTGGTTGTATATGGGACTTTACCTTATTTCATATTTATTTTGATGATATAGGGGATAAAAGATAAAAGAAATATGAGCATGCATTAATATAGGAAATATTCTTTAATATCCAGTAATTCTATCTTGATGGTTAAGGAACATATTTGTGTTATAATGGTTTTTTATTCAGCGGGTGTTCGAAAAGTATTAGATGAATTAAAATCTTTCTAATTAATGAAATGGGGAAAAATATAATACCTGAAGTTTCATCTGATCTAGCAAATGCATTTTTGCCTAATTACGTTTTTACTACCTTTTGTCGCCAGGGGTGTCCAAATAAGAAAGAGCTGGGCTATATCTCAGAAAACATTGATCCTAGAGCTTTCAGGTAATTTTTTGATGTGGATGTGGGGACGGAAATGTGTAAACCGATTTGACATCATAACCCATGCGCATTGAGGAGCAAGCTAATCCAGGACGGCCGCGATTGCAATGACTCAAGTGGCGCTTGTAAAAAGCTAGCCGCTAGGGCGGTATTAGATTTTCATGTTCATAATGTCGATATAGGACATATGTTTACACATCAGTGTCTCGAATACTAGCAGACTCGTTCAATTATTTTGTTTATTGAATAGGTGATAAGAAATTTGTAAGTCGTCAGCAAGGGGGCGCAACGAGCTCCTGAGATCATAATACTGTGATTATCTCCAAAATAGACATACCAAAGGTATCCTAAAAATACAGTTTTTGAAATCTTGATGAGATTATGCAAACATTTTAAATATAGGTTTACATTATATGATTTTTGAGGTTGGTATCATTTTTACAAAGGAGTGGAATAGTAGATAATAGCAGATTCCTTTGTACTCTAAATATTAATTTAGTTTTATTTATAATCCTTGCTGGTACAAACCAATTCAGAATATATTTATTTAGTTTAGATATTTGCCGCTTTTCTTAAGTACCATCAGGAATCATAGTTCTATGCCATGAGATCTAAAAAATTGCCTATTTGTAGGACAAACTCCAATCCTATGTAACATACTCACGATATATTTCATGTTGAGGAATTTTTAAAACAACTTCGTTGTTCCATGAGATAATATATGTTAAAATATCTGCGTGTAATATGCCACTCGAAAATTATTTAATAAAATTTTTAAAGAATGATTAGATAAATAAGACTATACAGCTATTGTTTTCAAAATATTTAAACTTCCATTTTGCATATAACTTAAAAATGTCAAAAACGATTGATTTAGTACAATGAAAAGCGATGCTTTATTTGATTATTTTCTCCAGCAACCGTTCTTAAGTGGCCAGATGTCAGCAGAGTCAAAGGGAAAAGGCAATGGGGGAACGTTACACACACAATTATTATTATCGCATTCAGTTGCCATTTGATCTATTAAAGACAACAATTAAAGTAATGCTTTGCCAACTAAACTTCCGTATATCAGAAACAACATGCGCACACTAAAGCTTTTTATCCATAGTCTTACAAGTGTAGCATTTGTACACTAGACTGCACAACTAAGAAAGTGTTTTTAAAATCCCCCACCGACATCGGATCTACAATAGACGTGTTATTAATGAGTGCGTCGGGCGTGAAATGACGCCGCTGGACGTCCGCCCGTCGTCCTATTAACGGATTAGGCGTAAGCGCAATCTGATCTCCATACAGCTAAGCCGCTTTGCCTTTCGGCTAGCACTCCTGCGTCTACGGACACAATATGCAGGATTCAAACTTTTGTAGTCCAGTAATATTAGAGTTTGACTATACGTTAAATAGAGACTTTTAGTATAAGATTTATAGAAAACAAGTGCCTTTTTAAAAATTAAAAAAGCAAGAAACATGCCAACTTTGATTATTTTAAGGAAATGTAATGTTAATAGAAAATTAAAAATCATAAAAATGTTTAATATTATTTTTAATTTTTTATTAAGTGCTGCATATTTTCTGTCTATGTTTTTTTTTTCGACAAAAATGCTTGCCTATTTGGATACCTGACATTGATGCCAGTTGATTTATGATCTATAATATTTTTTTAAATTCTAATTACTACAATTGGAACTAATATACTAAGTAAATAAAATTTATAATCTGCCATAAACAAGGAAATAAATAAAACGTATAATTTCTAGCCAAACTCAAATGATCTGCATGTTTCCCATTAACCTCACCACAATTCTCGTAAATTCTATTCTGGCATTCTAATGCATTTATAATTATTGCTTCGTTCCCATTTCCATTTAAATTTCTCATTTCTTCGACAATTTTTCAATATTCTTACTTCTTTCTCTATAGACTGAGTTTTCAAAGAGCTCCAAAGGAAGGTTACCATGGGCGTTAGATCTGGAGAGCCAGTTGATTGTTCCATATCTACCCATCCACATTTGATATGTAGAAAGTCTCTTACTGGCCAGAATATTATGGGGCATGTTGCCAAATTATATTTTGCCAAGTTTAAAGTGGTAGTTCACCGATAAACTCTCATCGGGCCTAACATGACAGTTCTTCCTATTTTAAATACGATGGGCTGTAGCAATTAACAAGATACAGTGCATCCAATTAGTCTTATGCCCTCATTGTCTAAGATTTTGGATCTCGCCAAATTAGGAGACCTCCCCATATTGGGCGACTTTCCTCTGCGCACTACTATGATTTTTTCGACAAAAATGCTTGCCTATTTGTATATCTGATATTGATGCCAGTTGATTTACTGATTCATCTTTATTTATTGCTAATATTTTACAAAATAATCTATAATATATTTTTAAATTCTATTTACTACATTTGAAAATAAAATTGTTACTAAGTAAATAAAATTAATAATCTACCATAAACAAGGAAATAAATAAAATGTATAATTTCTAGCCAACCAATTCTGGCATTCTAATGCATTTATAATTGTTCCGTTCCCATTTTCATTTAAATTTCTTATTTCTTCGACAATTTTTCTCTGAATTTGTTCACTATTGTTACTTCTTTCTCTATAGACTGTAATTTTCAAAGGAAGGTAACCATGAGCGTTAGGTCTGGAGAGCCAGTTGATTCCATATCTACCCATCTACATCTCATATGTAGAAAGTCTCTTACTGCCAGAATATTATGGGAAGGTGTTCAGCTCCGTCTTGTTGCCAAATTATATTTTGCCGAGTTTAAAGTGGTAGTTCACCGATAAAATCTTCAATTTCATGTTTCAAAAGTTCAAGATATCTTAACCCATTTAAGGTGTCACGGATAAAAATCGGACCTAAGACCTTTTACCTACCCCAAAATGATGCACCAAACTTGTACTGAGGAACGGTCTCAACAGCTTCTAAATTCTCATCGGGCCTAACATGACAGTTCTTCCTATTATAAATACGGGCAGTAGTAATTATCGCAGCAAATTGGATTTTGTTGGGTTTAGGGAACGACGAAATAAAAGTCTAGATTTTGTTAAATAGCCGACGTTTCGCCAAATATATTAGCTTCTTCAGGGCGTTTTAAAATTCTAGACCTATGTCCATAATAGATATAAGTGTAAACGGAAATACATTTAGGTAAACGGGGCAATACATGGATATTATTAAAATTTGTTAAAATTCAGCGACATAGTAATTATCGCCTCATCGGTCCACAAAATTTAGTAAAATAATTTGTATCTTGATTAAAACTTCCTTTTATAATTTTAACAAATTCAAGTATTCTTCTTTTTTTGCTCGCCATTTTATTATTAGCCTGGCCAAATTTAAAAATTGGGTATCCGTATTGATTTAAAGTTTTCTGAACTGTTCCATAACAACTAACTCTCCTATTTCGTGGTCCATACCTTATATTTCTGACAGATTTTCTTGGATTTTGTTAAAAATAGAGCGATATAGGATCACTTTCATCGTTTTTTTACTTTGTCCATTTCCTATTTATTAGAGATTCTGTTTATTGCAATGACTTCCTCGTATAATTATAGTTGATACAGATAGTACTGTCCGACCATTCTGAACATTTGCCCTATATTGCTCCCGTATTCTTATAGCATTATTATCATTCTCAAAATAAAACTCGACCATTTTCAATCTTTCAGCAATCGAATAGCTTATAGTCCGGGAGCCAGCGTCAATTTTTGGTAATTATTTTAGACCGCTTGAATTCAACTTATATAGTATGTTCTCATATAGAGAAACACTGAACCGACCGTCAGCTGGACCGTCAGCGCTGGATGCTGCGGCGGGAAGATGAGATAGTTGTAAAAAAAATGGAATTCGGAATTATCTTAGACCGGTTGAATTTTTTATGATAAATTGCCTATGCTACCTAGTTTAAAAAATTAATAGTCAGCTGCGTGCCGGAATCAACGTTGTACGTCAGCTGGTCATGAGAAGGTGTAATAAAATTGAAAAAAAAAATTATTTATAACCGAGCGAAATTTTTTTACCTGACTTAGGACTCATGTAGAAATATGAAAATAATAGTCAGCTGGGTGCATCGTATGACAAAGACCGTCAGCTGGAGCAATAAAGTATCATTACGCTCATACATCCAAGCGGCGCGCGGTAGTTTAAGTGGTCCGACTGACGATCTTCGTCTCAATATGCATTCAGCTGATTAGAATTTTCCAATTTTAGTTCATTAAAACTATTATACGGCTAAATATCAATTAAATATTCATTGATTTACCAAAGATACAGTTAGGTAAAATCCGCAAATCATTAACGCTTAAAATTATTTTTTTTACTCAAATATTCTCGAAATATTCGAAAATTATTTATTCAACGATTTACCAAAAATATAGTTCACATATTATTAACGAATAAAATTGAGGTTTTTATTTCATTCAGATAGTGTGGAAATATTCGGAAAGAAATATTTATAATGAGTGTATGTTATTAAAAATTATCTTCATCATTGCTGTTGTTGTCGTCTGATGAATCATCTATTTCAATATCATCGTTGATGTCTCCTGCCTCTGTTTCACTGTTAACTGTAGAAAATAAATAAAAAAAATATTTATCAAAATCATGTTGATTGACATGTTTTTCTGAAAAAATAGAAAAATATGTTTTTTCATACCTTCAAAGTCTTCATCAATATTTGTGATGCTTGTAATTGACAGCGGCAATTGATCTCCTTCAAACCATTTGAAAAAATACTTTTCATATCGTTCTTCCCAACCGTAGTCAGATGGCGAGAACTCGGATGGTATGGGAAGATGTGCGTGACTCCAGAGATGTGCGATATATGATGTTCGGAGAAAATGTTGATGTAGTTCAGATTTGCAAGGCGGGAACATGGAACCATCAATTCCTTTTTCTAAATGCAGTATTTGCTTATTGTTCTTACTGCTAAACGCTTTTGTAAAGGTTTTTGTACGAGCAACGTTGACGTCATTAATTCTTTCAAATGCATACAATTTACAAACATAATCTTCCAGTGTTGCAAAAAGTTGATTTAATTTGCTATAAGGTAGATTTGAAATTTCAGTCAAAGCTTGAATATATGTTTGCGACTTTCGTAGGATGTTAAACGGTTTTTTTTGCCTTTTCGATAGAAGGCTGGATTAAAATCACAGCCCGTAAGCGCATGAAAGGTTGGCAACGACGAACATAATTCTGCACCCAAGGTCTCATACAACTTCGTGATATTGATGTTTCTTTGATAATTGCCAGTACCGACATGCATTGAAATTTCTGAATTACTTTTAATGAAATTCATATTTGCAAGCATAATCAACAAAATGTCAGTATCTGAGCATCTTATTGTCACATGGGCGTCAAAATCGACATTGCAAACATGATACACAATTTTCGTGTCGGCTTCTTCGTGACCCGTACATGACAAGTTTGGTTCTATTGTTGTTATTACTTTATTTTCTTGTACCTCATATTTAT
>JAEQML010081596.1:0-11147 GCA_016904865.1 Pissodes strobi
TTTTTGTTTGAGCCAAGAGCAACGAGCAATCAAAATGTTTAAGTTACCTTGCTTTGGTACATGTTTGTCGTTTTTAAAATAATATTTAGATTAGATTTTTATATGGTTTCTAAATTTTTATCACTGATTATTTAATTAATATTTTTTAGAAATAAATTATATCTTGAATCTGTGTGTAGGTAGATTGGGTGTATAATTCTTAAATCTAAAACTGCTTAAAACATGAAAAGTCTTAAAATGAGAAGAATGTTTCTTTATCTGAAATAAATCTATGCAGATGTTTAAAAAGCTCTTGTGCGGCGCAATAGGAAATTTATTTGCATTTTGTACAAAATACTCTTGAAATTGTTTTGCATTGTGCCGAGGGAATGTTATGCAAAAATCAGATATTCTCCTTAACAGTCGGAAATCGGAAAATTCTTTCGGAGTGGCGCGGAATTCGTTTTAAATCGGTGCAGTTTGCATGGATTTTTTTAAATTCCTTCAATGCAACAGCTCCAGATAAATCCATTTGTTATATTGTTTCGCTTATTTCCAATATTTTAAGAATTACCATAGGGTAGAGGATGCTATAGAAAAGGCAACAAAATTTCAAAAATCTTTAGTAAAGAGTCAGTAAAAGATCAACTAATTACAAAATTATCTAATTAAATTTTAAGAATTAGGTCCATCGATATCAGTACACAATTTTATCCTATCCATGAAGCTTATCTGGTTATTCTCTATAGAATTTGTTTTTCATGTGATCCTATGAAAAAATGATCGCAATGGTAGTTGAGCCTGCCATCCGATAGTTTATCAACGTGATTTCAAAGTCAATAATAAATATTAATCATCGAATACTTGTTGCCTGTAAAACAGGCTCATCCGCGTCATTTTATGAGTTAAGTTAATTTTTTTCTCAAAAATGGTGTCAGGTGTGGGGTAAATTAATCGTATTATATTAAATATTTTAAAAATTACCATAGGGTAGAGGATGCTATAGAAAAGACAAAATTTCAAAATAAAGAAGCAGTAGTAAAAGATCAATTAATTACAAAATTATCTAATTAAATGTTAGAAGTCAGGTCCATTGATATCAGTTAACAATTCTATCCTATCCATGAAGCTTATCTGGTTATTCTCTATCGAGTTTGTTTTTCATATGATCCCATAAAAGTGATCGCAATGGTTTAAGTCTGGTAGTCGTCCCGGCCATTCGAATAGTTTAATTGCGCCCAACCCACTGATTATTACTGGGATCCAAGCCATACTGTCATTTTTGAGTTAATGGGGCTTTTCATCAGCAATACTCTGTCGTGCCAGTAAATCCAAATGGTGGTACTAAAAGCAGCAACCGAAACATTCACTTTATTAGGTCTAGAACATACAATAATAAGATCGTGACGTATAAAAAATAAATTAAGACCGCTAAAATGTACCAAAAAAATAAAATAAACTTGTTCCAAAAATATTTGTATCCGTTTAAAAATATACAGACATTCTTCCATAAGTGTAAAGTGGGCCTGGAACCCTTATGGTATTACTACTTGCTTGTATCTATTTAGAGAGTCCCACATTTGGTTGCACAAGTACAGGGAACTTGAGGAGATACTAGATGGGTCAAAATAGAGAATCGTTGTACCCTTTTAAACATTTCGATGGAGAGGTTAAGGGAGTTTATTTTTTTAAAGTATAAAGTTGGCCCGGAACCCTTTTAGTATTACTACTCGCTTGAACTTGAAGAGATACTAGATGGGTTAAATTAGAGAATTGTTGTACACTTTTAAGCCTTTCAGCGGCAAGATCGACGAAGTTTAATTTTTTTAAGTGTAAAATGGGTACAGAACCCTTATAGTATTACTACTCGTTTGTATCTCTTCCGAGACTTCAACATTTGGTCATACAAATATAGGGAACTTAAAGAAACTAGATAGGTTAAATTAGAGAATCATTGTATCTTTTAAAGCCTTTCAATGGCGAGGGCGAGGAAGTCTAAAGTGGGTCTGGAACCCTCATGGTATCAGTATCAGTATGGAAGGGGTGGCCCCTAGCGGGCCTTGCACTTAGGCCACCAATTGGACCCGTTGTGCCCCCAGCCCGCATTAGAGAACCTCCAGGATGCCGGTCCTCCTTAAGAAAGCCCGCATCTCCTTCAGACTAACACGACGCACTGAATCTGGCTCGATCGACGTCACGCCAAAGATTCTGAATCTTGCCCACGCAAAGGCGGGGCATTCCGTAAGTAGATGGTATGGAGTCTCGTCGTCCTCCATGCACCATCTACACTCCGCCTCCTCTGCAATTCTCAGCAGGGTCAGGTGCCGTCTAAGCCTACAGTGCCCGGTGTAGAATCCTACCAGGGCCCTGCACTCCTTCCTAGGTAGACACAACAGCCCCTTGGCGAGACTCTTCGCAGGCCCATGTATCATGAGCCTCGTCTGTCTCATCCCCGGAGCCGTCCGCCATACCTCCTCCGCCCGACTATCCATCCAGGTCTCCAAAGCTCCTTCGCGGACACACTGGGCGATCCCCACACAGGGGTCAGGCCCCAAGTATCCGCGTGCGGAGCCTTCTCTTGCTAAGGCGTCGGCTGTCTCATTTCCCGGTACACCCGAGTGTCCCGGTACCCAGACCAGCGTAACCTTTTTTCGCTTTGCAAGTTCAATCAGCCAGCTTCTACACTCCCTTACCAACAGAGAGCGCGTACGAACCGACTTCAGCGCCATGAGTGCGGCCTTGCTGTCAGAGCAGAAGAAAATCCTCCTGCCACCGACATTGAGCCTTAACGACTCCCAGACCCCCATCATGATCGCAAAAATTTCCGCTTGGAAAACCGTAGTGTGCTCGCCAAGTGAGGCGTATAATTCCCGCCCCAGAGCCTCACAGTACGCACCTGCTCCGGACAGTGTTCCCATTCTGGACCCGTCTGTGAACCAGACTAGCCCATCCGAGGTTCCCATCCTTCCCTCCGTCCAGTCCTCCTTTGTAGGGAAGAGGAAGTTTAGTCCCTCGGGGAAGCCTATCTCAGGAACCATCGCGTCACCTGGCATACCCAGGATGGCTAGGTCCCCAGACAGGCCTCGCCATAGACCACAATGGCCCCAGCAGGAGCCATTGTCCCTCCACATCCCCACGTCAGCCAATCTCATGGCCGCCCTGGCTGCCTCGTGCCTCACCCGGTCCGTCAACGGGGGCAACCCCACCAGCACCTCCAGGGCCCTTGTGGGTGCCGTCCTCATAGGCCCGGTGATGCAGAGGCATGCAAGTCGCTGTAATTTGTCCAGCACTAGTCTGGACGCCATTTTCATGGATCCTGGCCACCAAACAACCGATCCATGCATGAGCATCGGAACGATCATCGTCCTGTATATCTATAGCATAGTTTTCGGCCCAAGTCCCCAGGTTCCTCCCAGCGCCCTACGGCAAGCCCACAGAGCACTGAGCGCCGCCGCGGTCTTGAGCCGAATGTGTTCCTGAAAGGTCAGTTTGGAGTCCAACCAGACACCCAGATACTTGACGTATTTCTTCGCCACAAGAGGGGTCCCTTCCAACGCGATATTGGGAGAGACCTCCAAGTTCCTTTTTCTGGTAAAGATGACCATCTCTACCTTGCTGGGATTCGCTCTGAGTTCGTTATCCCTACAACACTGTGAGAACCTTGTCAGTGCTTCCTCCAGAAGCCTCTGCAATATTCCCACCTCGGTACCTTGTGCCATAATCACGACGTCGTCTGCATAGGCCTGTGCATAGACCCCATGCTCTACTCTCAGGATACGTAGGATCTCGCCCACCACTAGGCACCACAGGAGGGGGGACAGAACCCCCCCTGAGGGCATCCCCGCGATGACTCGACCCCAACCACCTCATTTTCCAGCCTAGCCTCGACCCTCCGCCCAGTGAGCATGGAGCGGATCCAGCTCGTTATGACCGGACCCACTCCCGTTCGCTCCACCGATCGGCAGATCGAGCCCACGGCTGTGTTATTGAAGGGTGCTTCAATATCCGCAAACACGCACACCGATAGCCGTCCGCCTCCCAGCCCCTCCTCCAGCCTGGATACCAGGTGGTGAAGAGCCGAGTCCACCGACCTGCCCGTTCGATATGCGTGCTGTTCCGGACTCAGAGGGGCTCTTAGAGCCACCCACTCCCTAAGGTATCGGTCCACCAGCCTCTCTAGTGTCTTCATCAAGAAGCTGGTGAGACAAATAGGTCGATACGATTTCGTATCGGTATAGTCGTTCCTTCCCGCTTTGGGAATGAACACCACTCTGCTGTGCCTCCAGGGCTCCGGCACGTACCCGTGCGCGATAGAGGCCCTGAAAAGGTCCATTAGCGGCGTGCTAAGAAGTCCTCCGTCACGCTGCAACAGCGCTGGAAAGACCCCATCCTCACCTGCCGCCTTAAACGGGGCGAAGGTCTCGATCGCCCACCTTAGCCTATTGTAGGTGACCATCTTTTTGGCAGTGCCATAGTCAGCTCTAATGCTGAACCCGGCCCCGCCATCACCTCTCCAGCCCATGGCTGTTGAGCCTGGGAAGTGTGTGGTCAGTAGCTGGTGCAGAGTATCCGCCGGTGACGACGTATAGCCTCCACCTGGCTTACGGACACTGCCCAATTTGACGAGTGGATCCCTTGACAGCACCTTGCAGAGCCTAGCAGCGGCCGGGGCTTGGGATACCCCTCCACAGTAGGCCCTCCAGGCACTCCTTCGCGATCCTCTCAGCTCTCTTTTGTACTGTCCCCGGGCCTCTTTATATAGGTCCCAGTCAGTATCCACCCCGCTGTGTCTAGCCCTATTAAAGAGCCTCCTCAGCTGTGTCCTAAGGTTCTCCAGAGTGGAATTCCACCAAGGAGTTTTCCCTTTACTGTGCCGCTTAGTCACGGGGCAGCTGCTTGCGAAAGCCCCGGCCATCGATGATCCTATCCACCTTGCGGCGTCATCCAGCTCATCGGAGGCCCGGTACTTCCTCGGCATGTCCCTTAGACGCCAACTTAGCTCCTCCCTATAGAGGTCTCAGTTGGTTGCTTTGGGGTTCCTAACTTCCTCAGCTCTCGCTGAGGAAGGGCCCAGTTCTATATTGATGTATCTGTGGTCCGACATCGAGTCTTCCACAGACACACCCCATTTCGTAATATCCGGGAACAAATCCCTGGTGCACAGAGTCAAGTCTATGACCGAGCTTCGTCCCGTAGTGAAGAAAGTGGGCTCACTCCCTCTGTTGGCCACCTGCAGCCCTACAGATGCAATGAATTCCAACAACTCTTCCCCCCTCCGATTGGATCCAGCACTGCCCCACACTATGTGATGCGCGTTGCTATCACATCCAATCAGGAGTGGAGTATTTACCTCCTCGCAGTAGGTAACCAGATTCCTGATTCCCTCCGGCGGGCAGGGTTGTTCGGCTGGGAAGTACGCTGACGCTAGTACCACCCTCTGTACACCTACGCTTGTAGGAATCTTGACTAGGATAGGGACCAGATCCCTAGTAGCCTTATCCCTTAGGAAAAAGGCCTCCAGTCCCACTGTCAATATACCTGCTCTGGGGTCCCCCATAGTCAGATCTGGTGTATACAACACAGATCCCGCCATGGCCAGCCCCCTTACCCTGGATTTAACAATCCAAGGTTCCTGGATAAGTACAACTGCTGTACCCTCCTCTACTATCTTCCTGCATAGGTGGGCCGTAGCAGCCCTACTATGCTGCAGATTTATCTGTAAAATGGACATGGTCAACGCCCGCCCACCCTTCATTCATACTGAAGGTTGCCCCTCAGTCTGAGTCAGACTGACGGAGTTCCTCCTCTGTGGCACCTCCCGGAGGGGGCCCCACCTTTACGTTAACCTCTGACTGAGGAGCGGCCAGCGGTGATCCCACCATGGAAGGACCGGCAGCCTCCTCAGAGGCCCCCACATCCACGTCCATGGCGAGCTCATCCTCGGGGCCCTCCTCCGGAGAGCTCCCGTCTGGAGCCGCTGGCCCCTCCTCAAGTCTCGACCCCGGTGCAGTCAAAGTTACCTTTACCTGCACCGCCAAGCAGAACAGGAGAGAGCCCCTGGACGCAATGGTGTCAGCGGACCTATCGTCCACCCCCATCACAATCCTGGAGCCCTTCTCCTCCGTCGTCCTCTTCCAGACTCTCCAGAGTCGGCAGTCCAGACCATTCTGGGCCTCAAGGCAGCGGACTATCGCTTCATCAGAGACGTCCGCCCCCAGCCCAGGAATCCAGACCGCCGCCCTCCTAAGCCTCAACCCTTGCGGGTCCACCTCAACCAGGTTGGCGACTCCCCAGGGCCTGACGTTAACCAGCTCCCTACGGATCCAGCCCCTGGATTCCTCGTCATTCGCAATGATCAGGATATGGCCCCGCCACACCCTGATCGTGCGGATCCTCGGGGGAGCTACATCTCCTCTCATAATGCTGAGGCTTACCCAGCGATTTAGGGTCCCGATGAACCTCAGCACATCCTCGGGAGACAGGTTTGTTTCCTGCCCCCGAAGACCCACCAGGATCCTCGGTCCCCCCGCTGTGGCCGCCTGAGCGTATGACTCGGGGCCCCTTGTGTGGAGCCACTCACAGTCGTACTTTCTTTCGCGGGTTCCTCTCTTTTGGTACCCGCCTTCTGCCGGTCTTGCCCGGGTGCCTTCGGATTGGCCCCTGAGCCGACCTTCCTTTTCCTCTTCCCGCCCGCCGTTTCCGGAGTGCCCCCTACGGAGCCTTCCGTTGACGGCGTGCCAGGTTGAGTCTGCGCCGAGGACGAGCTCGCTGTCAGTCCAGCCGCCAGGAGCCTCTTCCTCTTCGCCTTCTTTTTCTGAGCCCCGTTTCTGTTTTTAGAGCGGGACCCCATTACACTGGCTGGGGGCCCAGCCGTGGCCGAGCCCGAGCCCATGTCCCCTTCGCTGCTAGCAGGGGTAGCGGTCGGTCCCCTTGAGGAGCCCGATTGCTCCCCCGCCTTACAGGGGGGCATTTCTTTAGATAGGGGACCCTTTTCGGATCCCCCATTTTCTTTTTGTTTGTTTTTATCTGAATCCATTTTTGATCCCACGAGTATGGGGGAAATAAAAAGTCACCAGCCAAGGAGCCCCCACTTGGCCAGAATGCAGAGATAAAACGGGGTGTGCTCGGTGCCCCGAGTTTTGTCGGCTATCGGCTGAATACACCCTCAGCCATCCATCCCTTCGGCGCCGACAGAAACCTTGGGATTGGGGGGGTTTTTATGGTGGTCCCCATCCACTTGGCCCAGGCGATTAAGCCAAGGCCCCCGTGCCCCCCAGCCCGCTACCTCGTCGAGGGTAATTGCGAGCCAGGCGGTTTACGGTATGTGCCGTGAGGTGGTCCGCGGCCAGGTGTTCGGGCGGCATGTTGGGTGATTTATAACCCTCAGCCGCCGTTATTCCCCGGCAGGCCAGGTGCGCCTGATGGCACTCCTGGCCCCCTCCTATCCGCCGCCTGGAGACGCGCTCAGTAGGCACTCAACCCCTGAGAACCCTCATGGTATTACTACTCACTTGTATATATTATAAGAGTCCCACATATGATTGTACAAATACAGGAAACATGACGAGATACTACATGGGTTAAATTAGGGCATTTGTGTACACTTTTAAGTCTCTTAATGGCAAAATCGACGAAGTTTAATTGTGGGCACAGAACCCTTATAGTATTACTACTCGTTTGTATCTATTCATAGACTCCAACATTTGGCCATATAAATATAGGGAACTTAAAGAGATATTAGATGGCCTAAATTAAAGAATCGTTGTACCCTTGTAAGCATTTCAATCTCAAGATCGAGGAAGTTTAATTTATTTTTAAGTATAAAGTGGGCACAGAACACTCCTAGTATTACTACTTACATGTATCTATTCAGAGATTCCAACATTTGGTCGTACAAATACAGGAAACTTGAACAGATGCGTGATGAGTTAAATTACTAGATTTCGAATATTTTTAACCATTTTGAACTATCTACGTGTTAATTGGCAATATTAGTAGTTTACGTGAAATACATCAGGCATCGACGAAATACTGTATTGTTAATTAAATTATAAAATGCATTTGATGTCAGGTGTAAAACAACAGGCGAATTAATTATAAAAAGTATTAGGGCATAAGAATTTACACAAATGTAATTATTGGTGTCAGGTGTGGGAGGCAACAATTTATTGCAAGTAGTTTAAACAAAATTCTCTAGGGGGGATTTGAACATGGTCCTTTGAACCGGATCAAGAGACAGATAGTTAAAACATTTCTCCTTAAACTTGGCTCTTCGAGAATTATATGAAGAATAGACAGTTCATCAGGGATTTATTCCCAATTGGCGTAAGTTCCATCAAGGAACATAACAAATCACCTTAGAAGAAGCCAAATTTCTTTGTTACTTCATAATGATACTCAAAGATAAGTAAATCCTCTTTCTCTTCTTCGCGCTCGAGGAACCACGTTTAAATACCTGAAAAATTAACTTATTTAAACAACTTCTTAAAAGTAGTTATTTTGTCTACCCACACCTGACACCCATATGATTTTTGTAAATTGTCATGTTCGGATATTACTTAGAATAATTTTATCGCTCATCCCACACCTGACACCAATGGCATTTTTCGGCTCTGAAAAAAACAAAATTGAGGTTTTTAAGTTTTCTTAGTAATCACATAAATTTTGTTCCAATCAAAGAGTTTTTAAATAGAAGTTGAATAATTTTTCAAATTTTAAGCTTGCCGACGTTGTTTTTGCCCAATGAAAATGGCAAATGTATTAGTTAAAAGGCTTTTCTAATTTAACCAACCTCGTATATCTTCACCGATCTACCCGTACTTGAACGGTCAAATGTGAGGCAATCTATAGACGTATACAAATGTGAGACACCCTATATATATATAGAAACCCTATTTATGTATATAAATTGCTAAAATATTCAATTGGTTATTTCAAGTAGTCACTTAGAGGAAAAAATTCCCATATTTTCCGTTCCTTCGTTATATACTTCCGAAGACATTCGACGACTTATGTAAACGTCTCTTGACATATTTTCTTTTATTATCGTTCTCATTATTTCCGACTCAAACGAAAACACGCTTCCTTTCCTAACCAAAATGTCTCTTATTTATTTCACCGACTTTTCTACAACTTAATATTGTCTTCGATAAGCACTTTTCATTTTCTTTCAACGTCTCAAAGAGGCCTTTTCCTTTATATTAACGACAGACAATTATTATTATTATTATTATTACTTTTCGACTTCCACTTCTTTATATTAACCTCATTCAGTGGCGTCCTAAATTTATTTCTCTTTAAGTAGGTGTAGTTTACGTGTTCTACGCCCTCCAGCCACTGAGAGGGGTCATGTTTCGCCATCGGTTATCGTCTGTTAAGTCAGCTGTCAAAAAAGCTCCAGTGAGCTGTGCTATTTAAGTGAGGTTAGGTAAAGCAGTGTAAATAATGGTGCATGGCCCATGCATTACATTTAAATTATGGGCTTCGTGTATTTAGAATCAATGTATAAAATTACTTTTTCGTTGTAGCAACAAAACGACAATGTTTCCGGTAAATTTCCTAATAATCCGCTCTCAGTTTCTACGTCACCCCAAATCTAAACCTAATCCATTAAGTAAATTAATAAATACCTGGTATAACGGTTTCGAGCATTAAAGCTGCTTAACCCTTTAGACTCACAAAAAGGTATTAAACTTACACCACCGGGATACAGTCAGTGCTTCCGATTATTTTGTAATGGCGACAACTAATCCTTGGTCACGCTACTTATGAGGCTCCTGAGAGTGTGTTTTAAGCGGGATTATATTTATCGTTTAGGTGCAGTCGATGTAGGATCGTGTTTTACAGAAATTGCTCTATTTATTTAAGTTAAATGAATAGGATTATTTGAGACGTGTAAGTTACGTTGGTTACTGTTAATTAAATATCCCAAAACGAATATGTATTTTTCAAAATGAGGCTGGGACAAGCGACCTTTCATCATATAGGCGGCAATAATATTTATAATCACACTTTCTGGTAATCAGGGTAAAGCTCCAAATTTATTTTTACGGTCCAAATTTAATTATCTGATGGAGCATTGTGCGAAGCTGCAATGTAACGAGACCCAAGACTGTCGTGTCGCCGAGAGCGCAATTTATTTTGAAACAAACCGCATCTGGCCGCTTGCTTTCGAGCTTTGCCACCTAATTTCCGCTTGTAATGATGTCATCGAGGAAAATTACGTCATGTTGCTGGGGACTTTTCGATTAAACCAATGCACTCTGTCTTATTAGATGGATATCGATAGAGAGGGTAAACGTATACCAAGTGGTGGACCAGGGGTAGTTTTAATCTTTCAAAACCAAAAATATGGAAGAAAAATTATTTTCCCGGTAACTGACTTATTTTGTATCGCGGGAAAATTATGGGAGAAACGCGGAGAGATTTAGTCGATAACACTCTCCAAATTTCCGCGGTCATATGTGGTTCGTTGGCAGGAAAATTGCGGGTTTTGGCCCGAACGACATTCTTGACGCCGAATATTGTTGCAGCCCTCGAGTGGATTGCGGCTGATGAAGTGTTAATTGGAAATATGTGAGGGTAATTGGCAACAAACCGCTTGGCCAATTGTTTTTGTGGTTCAAAATTACACCTCTTAATCGATTTTTTTCTTCTGTCGACCTTTTTGGGAAGTATTATTGGGGTGTGGTGTCTGTGCTTGCGGGGCCGTGACGATTATTTGAGTAGGTTGTCTAAAACCGTATCACACCTGTCTAAAGCGGTATCAGACCTTTTTAAAGCTGTATAGGGACCTGTATAAAGCAACTCGTCTGGCTTAAAACGTTCCTGATTCTTCAAGATAAAGCTACGCTCGTAAAGTATTTACAATAAAACAAGGACCGAGATTTATATTGTATTGTAAATTGTCACGATCGTTATTCCTTATAATAATTTTGTCTCTCATCCCACACCTGACACCAATGACACTTTCGTAATTTTCTTGTCTATAGTATAGTTCATACCATACCTCAACTGAAAGAACATGCGTGTTTTAGTAATGGAGTGCATTGTAAATTCATTAAGTTTTTGACTAATAGAAATTATTATTGTTTTACGATTAACTGTAAGCCGTATCAGTGGGTCTGCCGTGGTTCCGTCAAATAATCCTGCTTCAATAATTTACAGAT
>JAEQML010081597.1:0-11146 GCA_016904865.1 Pissodes strobi
GGGTGTAACCGTATAGATAATAAATACAATTATATTAACGTTAAGCTATTTTGACTCCGAATTTTTTTATTTATAAGAACTCGTGAGTGAATTGATTGCTGGACCCCGACACCTGATTGTAAAATTAGTGTTTTATAAGGTCACACTTACGTGAGTATTGACAATGCAATTCATTCAGCGAGCTCCACTCGGTATATAGCCAGAGATTGAGGTGACCATGAAATAAAAATATTAACCAATTACTGTACTGACTGATCAATGATAAAAATAAAGTGTACTCAACGGGGAACCTCTGTCCCCTTGCTTCTTCCAATAACCATCAATTTACACAATACTATATTATTATATAATGTCAGACATATACCTTCTTTCTTCGACAACTAGCTGGTGTCACCTGAAATGGTTTGGGCTACCCCAGACGCTCCACTGCCGCTAAACAGTGAGCATCTCAACACCCGGAAACTTAGATAACATATACCGAGATCTTAGAACCCAAGTGTGTCAATCGAGGTGACAGGTGAGGGCCCTTCTAACTCACTAGTACCAACTCGAAGGCATCCGCGCGAAAGGGCATCCAGGTCATTGCTACACAATCGACCACAACCTGGTAATACCTTGCCCAACGGCAATAAACTCTGGTATACCATCAAAACTCCTGCCATGGACTTTAATAACAATATAAACTATTATTCACATGTCGACATGATTTCACACAAAACAACCACACATAGGTAAACTATTACCACTCTATATACATGGTTCTTAATCGGCCAAAGTGCTAGCACTCACTGCCCTCATTGCACTGCCTTCGTTCTTGTTTTAGGTCTCTCTCAATCTCTGGATCATATTATTTGTTTATGTTAGAGTATCAGATTTCAAGGTTATATGCTAAATATCACGGATGGTTGGGTAGCATTTTAAGTAATACAGGATGTTCATAAAAATAGGTGTATTAAATATTTTAACTAATCTTAGGATATTTTACATTCGGCCAACCTGAGAAAAGTTGCGTCCTCGCACCTCCAATCTGAGTCAGATGGAAAAAGAACGCCATCTTCCTCGCTGTCGCTTTGGGTATCACCTGAAACTCCTCCAGGCGGTATTCATGGCTTGATTCGGCCCGCTGCGATAACATAGTCGTATTTCTTAGTGGAACTTCAAGTAGAATGGGGTATGTCTTGTACTCTGTATCTGTCATTAGACAATACCTCTATTATGACCATGGGACCATCGTACTCGGAATTTAGGTTTTTACGTTGACCTTCAGCATTTTTGTTCATTACCTAATAATAGGTCTCCAACTTGGTACTTTTTCGCAGGTTTACGATGTTTATTTACCAAATCATCTTTTTTGATTTAGTCGATTTTTGTCGACCTTGTCTGAAGTTTAATTTCTAATTGTATCAATATCTCCATTGATTCGAGACAAGTTTAATTCTGCTGATATTAGTGCGTCACTTGTAGTCCCTGGATTGTAACCTATTAGTAATTGATTTGGAGATTTTTCTGGTAGTTTGATTGACAGTATTTAAGAAATGAAAGAAATAAGAATTTCTTGAAATTAAAGTAGAGCGTTGTGAGAATGAAATTATGTTAGATCAGAGTTCATATTTAAAACTGTTTTAAATAAATTTAATATGACTCATTGTATGCCTGTTACATCATTGCCAAACAAATTAAATTATACTGAACTCAATTCTGATTAAAATATTGACGCACCTTGTCGAAACTTAATAGGTTGCTTAATGTACTTGATGCTATGTACACGGCCAGACTTATGTACAGCCCCTAATTTGTTAAGTAAATATCAAAATGAAAATAATAGAGAATTATGGCAATGCCTTAAACGTATTTTAAGATCTGTAAAAGGTACATTAGAACTTAAGTTAGTATATAAAAGGGTGTTTTATTTCATAAATTGAAAATCGCATAATATGCTGGAATACAAAACAACAAAATTCTTTAGTCTTTAGCAGCTTGATCTACCGAGGCTGAATACACTTTTTGAAGGCGTGTGAGAAGCCTGGTGGATTAAATCTCTTAGAAGATATTAACTTAAATATAATAGAACCTATAGTTATATATGGAGACAATGACGGTTGTAATTAGCCAACAACCATTTTTCCCACAAACGTTCAAAACACACTGACATGAAGCATCATTCCACAAGGGATCAAATCAATAACAAAAGCTCACCATGCTTCTAATACAAATGAAGATAATGATAATGTTAATAATTACCTTTCGGTCTGATTGAACTTACAACAAATGTTGGACCATCATTATTAGATATCAACATTTTTTGTTTGGTTCTTGATATAAGCTTGTTACACTTTTTATATGAGGTAGTTTATTAAATTAAATTAAATTAAATTCATTTTTTTTGCTGATTTTGATAGCCAATGAAAAATAAGTGGACACATGCTTTTTTTTTTCTTTTTTTTTCATTCCATAAGTCGAGAAATGAGACAGATACAACGTCTTGAAATGGGCTTATGACGTCAGAATGCACATGAATTGTTACGTTATACCTTGCTTAGTATATCTATACAAATCTAAAAACTAGCATAGCTCTCGTAATAATCATCTTTAGTAGAAATAAAAAACACGCATCGATTTTCGCTTCACTGTTCTATAGTTTGCAACAAAATAATCAGTATAATTTTTCAGGCGACTTCCTCATTTTAAAAGTCTCCTTAGTAAGTTTTATTTTAACACTTTTGAGTGGCCAGCTATTGAATATACGCTATATTTTTAGTAATACAAAAAGGAGAAAATATGAGTATCATGTTACATTCAGAGAATACGTTCCATTTGAATTAAACTGCTGCGATCAAAGAATAAAGAAGAGAAAGGAAGGAGCTTATGCGCCGTTTGACACTTAATACATGCGACGAACTCCTGTGACATCGAGGAGGCTGCGGAGGAACCATAATATGTCACATTCTGACGTTATGTTTTGGTGCTTCCTACGTTTTGATAGTATTTCTTGTGTTAAAAGCTATTTTTTGCCATTTACTTCAATTTGAAACATTGTTTATTTGTTTAGTAATATTATTGTAGATAATGCGTTTGTTCATGTAGTGTTTACATAGATATTCAGTGGTAAAAGTGTGTATTTTGGACTATAGAAGCAAAGTAAACATGGTTACTTGTGCAGCTTGTGTTCTTTCGAAAACTATAACAAATTCAGAACTTGGGACAACATTTCATCGGTAAGTAGGTATTTTACCTCTTATTTTTCTGTTTTTTACCATTTAATTAAGCAAAATTATAAATTGTCTAATTGTCAACAAATAGGTGACAGATCTAATCATGAGCGTACCCCTAAAAAATATAGCATTAAAAATAAATTTTTGCTAGAATATTGGACAGTGCTAAAAATAATACTTATCTTTTATACTTGACCTGTTAAAGTTTACACTGCCAATAAACTGCTAAAATTAGTTATTTGAATATATTTGGGCATTTGAAATGCAAAAATAAGCAAAATATGGTTAGAGAATAGTGCGTTAGTTTTGAAGGGTACTTCTTCAATAAAATTAGGTAGTACATATTTTTTTTAATATAAAGCACACTTAAAAACTACCCCACTATTATCTAACCATATTTTGCTTATTTTTGCATTTCAAATGCCCAAATATATTCAAATAACTAATTTTAGCAATTTATTGGCAGTATAAACTTTAACACGTCAAGTAAAAAAGAAAAGTTTTACTTTTAGCACTGTCCAATGTTCTTGCAAAAATTGATTTTTAATGATATATTTTTTACGGGTACGCCCATAATTAGATCTGTCACCTATTTGTTGACAATTAGAGAATTTATAATTATTTTGCTTTATTAAATGGTAAAAATCAGAAAAATAAGGGGTAAAGTAGGTACCTACTTACCGATGAAATGTTATCCCAAGTTCTGAATTTGTTGGAGTTTTAGAAGGGCCACAAGCTGCACAACTAACCATGTTTACTTTGCTTCTTTAATACGAAATACACACCTTTACCATTAAATATATAATTAAAACACTATATGAATTAACGCAATATCTCCAATAATATTACTAAAGAAATAAATAATGTTTCAAATGAAAGTAAATCGCAAAAAATAGCTTTAAACACAAGAAATATCATCAAAACGTAGGAAGCATCCAAACATAAC
Organism: Pissodes strobi; assembly: GCA_016904865.1. Classification (NCBI taxonomy): domain Eukaryota; kingdom Metazoa; phylum Arthropoda; class Insecta; order Coleoptera; family Curculionidae; genus Pissodes; species Pissodes strobi. The sequence goes on from JAEQML010081597.1 coordinate 4,159, forward strand.
GTCAGAATGAGTCATATAATATAATAAACTATACTGTCATGCCTTATTTAAAACGAATCCAACTCCAAATTTGCAAAAATTCGTTTTCATTTTATTTACTCAGTCGTTTAAGTACTAAAAAAGCATTACTGGCAAGAAAAATCCCAAAAAAAAATCGTAAATGACATCAATTTACAGACAATTTTACAAAATATCTTAAGGCCCACTAATTTATTAGATATTTTAGTGTTATTTTAAAGGCAACCTGTAGGATTTAACGGATAACATTTTTAACATTATGTTTGATACTTTTCCATTTCAAATATGAAAATTAAACTTCTGTATGTAAATTTCAGGTGCCTAAACTTATATGTTTACATATACATTTAGATACAAAAATTATCGAAAAAAAAAAAAAAAAACAGAAAGTTGCGTTTCTTTTTCGGATAAGTGCTGCGTTTTTACATACCTCGTAAGCATAATGTAATTTAGAATAATTGTCAACTGGTGATGTTTTTTATTTAAAACTTCACCTTACCTATTAACCTAGAAAACAGGTATAATTTTCCAAAAAATTAATGGGAAAACATAGAACATATTATAGCTAAAACAAAATTGTTCACACACCACTTTTTCTCAGTATTTTCCCAAGATTTCTTTATATAGGTATTTAGCTAATAAAATGAAGTTTACACATCTGAAATTTATCCTAAGGAATTTAATTTTCATATTTCGAATATACCTAAAATATCTAGCAAAGTTAAAACATTTAAAAGATCCGCAAAAAACGCACGTATTTTTAAATACATGTTGGCAATATTTATAAATTATAACTTTTTTTGAGATCACTGTACCCGTAAGTAATAAACAACAAAACTATATAAATACATAGTATAAGTATTTGTTTTTTTGTTGTGCAATCATTTTAGGAGACGCCACTGGTAATCTGGGTCGCCATATGCAAGAACCAATCCGGTCTAATGTCGATATGTATTTTGCTCCTTCCTTCCTATTCTTTATTCATTGGCTGCGATAAGCAAAAACTAATAATCAATAACGTATATCGACATTATCGACTAATATAGTTTCTTAGTCTTTGTATAATAGGTATTCGCTAACCGCTATTAGTAAATTAATGAAACAGCTCTTCGGCTTATTAAATTTACAGTTGCTTTATTTGTGAATGCCCTTTTTCTATAAATCTAATAGAGCCAATAAGTTTAAACGAAAACAATTTTTTAGATCAATCTATTTTTTAACAAAAATTAGAACCAGATATTGATAATAAATTAAAAGTTAATTTAAAAAAATATTAGACTTGACTTGACCATTGCAATCGCGAAGAAAAAGATCAAATAAATAAACTCTGCTATGAATTCAGAGATATATTTCATTGTGAAGGTATACCCCTAACCTTTACAAACACTGCATAACATGAAATAAAATTAACCGAAGAAACTCCAACGTAAACTAAAAGTTATAGATACTCTGAAATACATCACGAAGAAGATACAACTCAAGTTTCGAAGTTATTAGAACAAAATAGTATTCAAACATCTAATTCACCTTATATGGATAGTACCAAAGAAAATTGACAAATCCGGCAATCAGAAATGAATTATCGAAAATTAAATTCACAAACGGTAGATTCGAAATTTTCAATTCCTCAAATTAATGAATTTTTAGACAACCTTGATAAAGCGCAATATTTCACGATATGCATCATTTAGCTAAAGCATTTCACCAAAACGAAAATGATATTCCTAAAACCGCCTTTAGTACTGATTTACGACATTACCAATTTTTACCAATGCCTGTTGCATTAAAATTTTCCCGGCAACATTTCAAAGAACAACGAATAAGATTTTACGTGGCTTACAAAATAAAACATGTTTTGTTTACATAGACGACATAATTATATTTAGTACAAGTCTCCAAGAACACATTGTTAAACTAAAGAAAGTGTTTTCAAGATTACGCGACTCTAAATTGAAAATTCCTCTTGATGATTTAGAATTTTAGGAAAATAGATCCAATATTTAATACACATTGTAAGCAAGACGTAATTAAACCAAATCCTGATAAATATTTTCCAATTCCAAAAAGCACAAAAGAAATAACATCTGATTCTTTTCTCAGATTAATTTGATATTACCGACAATGTATAAAATATTTTTCTAAAATAACAAAACCAATGATTCGTTGTTTAAAGAAAGAAGAAATACATTAAAATGAATCACACACCAGAATTTATAAATGCATTTGAACATTGTAAACAATTGTTAATAAATGCACCTATACTTCAATATAAAGATTTTTCAAACCTATTCGTATTAAGTACAGATGCCAGTAAATATGCCCTCGGCACCTTATTATCTCAAGAAACAATGAATTGCCCATAACAAACCTATAGCATATGCCTCCCGAACTTTAAATGAAACTGAAACTAAATATTCAACAATTGGAAAAGAGTTTTAGCAATCGTATGGGCTTCCGAATATTTTAGACCATATCTATTCGGCCGTAAATGTCATATTTACACAGATCATAGACCACTAATTAGTTTAGATTTCAATCTAAAAGAACCAACCTCTAAGTTAAAAAGATGGTAATTAAAATTAGTAGAATTTGATTATCAGTTAATCTTGACATAGCATTATTATATACAGTAGTTTCATCGTTCCAATGGAATAAATTATTTAGTTTGTCAATCATTAAAATTTTACTCCATTTTTCAATTGCCTTGCGACAATTATCTGGATTAAAATTTGGGACCACATTATATCGAGAGATAAAAAATTCTCGTGACATGTTGGTCTGATTGTCCATGACCTTTAACAAGTATTTTACGACTCCAGTCAACATTGAACTATCTTTCGTTGTAGATGATGATTCTGCTAATGATTCGTTACAGTAGAGACCTCGCTAGTCTCAGGCATAACTACATCTTCCTCATCCGAGGATGAAAATATATGACAGATTCTCTTCCTTGTCACAGTTCTTTGATCCGTTTTTTTTTAAGAACAAAATCACAACATGTAGACACTGACTATACAACCACAGTTTGTACGAGCTCACACGCCATTCGTCACATAATTATAAACCTATCTAAGAGCAAAATATTTTATTATTTAAATATTTTTAAATTAAATTAAGTTAAACTAGTTTAGGTTAAATGATTTTCTTATTATTATTTTTTTATGTAAACACATATACACATATACACGACACTTATTCACATACATATGGCTGATGCGCGGGAATAGTAGTATAAGTCGAAATTCGTTGTTTTGAGTTATAGGTGATTCAAGTTTGTTCTTATTTCTGAAATCAGTGAAAAAATATATCGGGTGTGTTTTTTTATGGATAACTCAAAAAATATCAATATTTGGATTACAAAATATTGTATAATAATTCTTATTTATTTTCATGGTGAAAATTAGAATATTTGATAACTTATACTATCTAACACAGAACATGCATAACTTATACTAATTTACACAGGTATTTTTAAAAACGCAGTATTATCATTAAAATATTTTTGATTAGAAAAACAGTTATTACAAAACTAAGTATTTGAAATCGAATTCAGTTAATATTAAATTATCAGTCTTCTTCTTCGGGAACTTCGTCTTCAACGAGTGGGTCCTGAACTGCCTTCTTTGTCACTAGATTTCGGTAAAAGTCGTGGAAGTTTTCGTCTATGTAGAGCAGTAAGCCGAGCAAATTTTGTTTTTCTCTTCGCTGATTGGATTTGGAGATTTTGTGTTTGCAGGCATCCCAATTTTTTTTATTTTGCCGGATACCCTTTCTTTTTAGTTGAATAGACTTGAATCTTATTTCAGTATCTAAAGTTTCTTTATACTTGACAACGCCAACGTCTCATAACGAAGCCATTTTATATTTTGCTAAATAATTTTCTCTCTTTCGTCATTGGTTTTCTTTTTTTAAGTGCTGTTCAATAAATTACCAAAATCGAAAAAATCTGCGTGTCTCATTTCACATGAATGATGTATTGGTGCTTGGCATCTCGTCTTTTTTTCAACAACTGAATGATCCCAATCTGATTCCATGTGAGTGTGACCAGACACAAAGAAACTTGTGGTCCATAGTTTCCAGGTGTTTCACTTTTTGAAGTAATAGAGTAAACATCACAGCTAAATGCCAGTTTTTATTTTGACCGGGGCACGTGTCTGGATATAAGGTATCATGTTTCGCTTCTAGAGGAAGGCATTCGCTTAAGTATTTGAAGAAACATGATGCAATATTATTGGCTCCTCGAGGACTTGTCATTACATCTGTCAATTGTTAAGTTAAATGTCCACAATTGACGCTTATAGAAAGCAACTGAGGTAGCAAAAGAAGGAGTTGGTAGACATTGTTGTAAATCAAAGGTATAGGTAACTTTACTTTTGTCCAATTTGGATGTATCCTTGTCTATCTTTTTTTTATTGTAAGCAGTCTCAGCGTCTTCTTGATGGTTTCTTCGCTTTTCTTGATATTCTGAGACCTCGACTTAATTTCTAGTTGCCTTTATCAACATTGTTAATTTATCGAAAGTCTGACAGGTGTCTTTTTGTGGACCTTTTATTTTAATATTCATAGTTTTAAAAACACCCTCGTAAACCCTTCGGGTAACAATCCTATTTCCGATATTCTATTTAGCATATTCTTTATACATACGTGAAAGCGTCTAGTACGGAGGTAAGTAATTCTGAGTTTATTGCTGCCGGCAGTAATGGCTCTCGTATGCGGGTATAGCTAAAATATGTCTTTTTACCAAGTCCATGCCTGAAGAACTAATTTTATTCTTTGGCGCTGCTAAACTTCGCCTGTCATCTTCAATAATTCTTGATGTTGACCTATTCTTTTTTGGACAAAACTATAGTGATATAGCCATTTGACAAATCAAAAGTATCCTGAAAACATCTTTTGTTCTTTCTTTTTGGTTTTGTTAATCAAATCGGCTATGAAAACTACCTTCTTATTATGACTTTCGATAGACCAATATTCTTAAATTGAATTTCTCTTATTCTCATCTATACGATTTCTACAGTCAAGACGACATACTTCTAACTTTCGAAATACCCTAGCTCGAACAATCTTTCCTTTGTTACTTTTATATTCTTTTCCTTCATTTCGCTTACGTTTCCTTTCAGACCTTACCTTTTCTGATTCTCTTGTTTAGTCTAAGGAGCTTCAGTCGATTCTGTTTCTCGCTTAACAATTCTTCATCAGAATTATCATATTCTCCAGGGAGCACATAACGAACAATCTCTTCTCGTGAGGAAACGGATTGAGACAGACATTAGTTCTCTTCTATTACAGATTGAACCATTGGTACTAAAAGAACATCTTCAAAATATGTATTCAATGTCTGACGGCTTAGAATTTCCTTATTTATTATGAGGCCTTCGTCAGTGTTGCATTGAGAATTTTCAGCAGGAGTATTTTGCATCATGTTATTGTAATGATCTTCCTTATCGGGAGTGGACCAGGAAATATCTTCATATTTCAGAATGCAAGATGAATTGCACCTTACTGGACTTGATTCTAGAAAGAATCAAGGGAGTCTAGACACCGCGTAAAAATTATTTCGGCACAATCAGATTTTTGTCAATTTTCATACATCCTAATTATTCTAATAAAACAATCAGCTTACCATTAATTTGACCTGATTCTTGCTGGCACATGTTAACCATCTGCTCAGTTTCTTTTGAAGCCATTTTTAATACATACATTGTGTAAAACGACCTTTCTAAACTGCATTTACTTTCACAGTGATGTCGAGTATAATGATGTCTATTTACGCTAAATTCAAGAATGACGTATATATACAGATGTGGAAATTAGTATAAGTCGTAGCAAACCATGTTTGGATAACCGTGTAAAATAATATAAGTATACTTATTCTATCATACACCAGTTATGATATTGCGTATAATAATATAAGTAGACTTATCCTTATATTCCCGCTGGAAAAAGGAAGATTTTTTGACTTATACTAATCGAACATTTTTTATCTTCCTTTTGTCATCGAGATAGAGTTATACCATTTTACCCAACGAACCTAGTCAATTTTAGTATGTCTGTTGTGCACTTAACTCATTTTCCCCAAAAATCGACTTATACTACTTTTCCCGCGCATCAGCCATATATAGGTATTACAATTCGTAGCATATAACGCATGTTCCCGCAAAACCGCTATTAGAGATTTCGCTATCCATTAACCTTACCTTAGTGAAATTTAATTCAAACACTATCAATAACCATCATCACACTAGTCTTAAAATTGTCACAGTTAATTATTATCAAACAATAATATTATCACAAAATAAAAATAACTCAATCAGTCAACTTTAGTGTCACTAAATATTTTTTCAAAACAGAATGCGGTCAATAAGTGCCCACGAAACAAATTTATTCATGACTCGCAACACGTAACTGATAAGCGCCAAAACTGTCATCAGGCCAACAAGCCAACATAAATATTTCTCGTACTTCTTTCTCATATCATCATCAAAATCGATACTTAAGTTGACTTTCTAGCTCATAATATGTTCATTATATTTATCGCTCTAAATTCCTCTTATAATTTCGTTTGACTCCCAAGAAAACCAAACATTGAGCATATTATAACAGTTCTCCACTTATTCATTCAGGTATAATTCCCAAAACATGTCCTTTCTTAAGTATCGAGTTTCGAAGTTCTAGGCATTTTTTAGAACCGCTTGTTTACATAACACAATATGCCTGAAGTACGGTGCGGTATGATATGAACCAGGGTACGGGGTGTAACCGTATAGATAATAAATACAATTATATTAACGTTAAGCTATTTTGACTCCGAATTTTTTTATTTATAAGAACTCGTGAGTGAATTGATTGCTGGACCCCGACACCTGATTGTAAAATTAGTGTTTTATAAGGTCACACTTACGTGAGTATTGACAATGCAATTCATTCAGCGAGCTCCACTCGGTATATAGCCAGAGATTGAGGTGACCAT
>JAEQML010081598.1:0-11145 GCA_016904865.1 Pissodes strobi
AAGTTATAGGTATGCAATTTAATAATACGGGTCTTGGTTTCTTGCACGTCTTTGGTTGAAAATGAATTGAGATTGTTGCCAGCCTTGAGACTGTGAGTATTGGTTTTTATTCTCATTCTATTTCTATTATTTTAAGTTATGCCTTTATATGATTATTTTCGATCCGAATATATATTTATTATTTGCCATTATTGCGCACAATTTGCTAATTAACTCGTTTTTGAAAAGCATTTACGCAAAAGTTTATAAATTCATATTAACAATTGAAATTAATTTTCTTATCATTCCTTGAAAGATTTGAACAACTTCTTCGCATAAAAAGCTATGAAATGAGCCTTCGCCCTGCTTCTCTGATAGGCAACCAACTTTATATTAATTTCTGCTTTCTTTTTTTTACAAAAACATTTAGTATGGACCGTCTAGAAGCAGGTGTTGGTGGGTAACTTATTTCTACTCTCCGAAATTATCTGATAGCGTCTCATTTGCTCGCACTATCTATAAATTTTCGTAATATTTTATTTTATTTATTTATTTTTTTATTTTTTTCGTTCTGTTCCAATGAGATTTTTCGTGAAAATTGTGAAGTGTGTTACGGGTGAAAATTCTTTTTATTTTTAGAAATCATTATAGGAAGGCATATCGCTTGGATAACCATCTCTACTATTTCTCGATAAGACCGAACCTGACTAGTTTCATGACAGCAGCAGCTAAATTGTCATTTAAGGTATTTAGATCGGACAATTTTGACGTATTTACGGAATTTTCTGCTTATTAATCTAGAAGGATGGGTTAGGAACAGGAGAATAGGTTCCTATTGATATTCGTAGTCAATTGTTTCTTCAGTGGCCAAAAAGTTTTCCTGGAGCGAGAAAGTAGCTCCCTGAAAGTACACTTCATTTGGGATGAAATAGGTTGTATGCCGATCCAAACCTTCGGGAGACGAGGGTTGGTTACAGTAGAAGTTGAATTCTATCAGCAGCCATAATGGCGGTTATCCCATTCTTTCTATCAGCTATGCAGGAAGGTTTTGGTGAACCCCAGTTATGGGTAAGTTGTTTTAAGATGTTTTTGAATGTAAAATTCAAATTAGCTTCTGGAGACGATTTCGGCATTCGTTGAATGTTAATATTTCATATTAAGTTGTTTTGATGGATTAATTTCCATTTTAGGGTTCTAGTTTCGGATTCCCTGTAGAGTAGTATAGAACCTTTTGGAACCTTACAAGCTAGGATACTCCTTAGTTTATTTTTTTTTTGGAAGGCAGCAGAGTATGTCGAATGTTAGATTTAGGACTATTTTCTAGCTGGTTGGTTGACAGTGGCAAGTCCGGTGATAGTTTTTTTAGAAGTCCGAAGAATAATTGGAAATTCTTTCTCTGGTTTTCGTAACGTCCAGAAAAAAAGATAAGTGATTTGATAGAATTTTAGCATCACCGTAAAAACTATTATTAATTATCAAAATTCATTAACATAACTAGTTTTTTTAACAGCTTGAATAATTGCCATAGTATTTTTTTCGAATATCTCAAACACTAGGGTTTAGATAGTCACCATTTGTGAAGTGTAACTACGCCGGCATAGTTCCATTAGTTTACTCTCTCGGGACTAGATTTTTGAATATTTTCTTCTTGTTTGGCGATAATATTAAAATCGTAACATATCATTTGATTTGTTAGGAACTTGCAACTTGGACTTACGGAGAGGCAATTCTATCCGAGTTGAATTAACATAGAATAAATAGCTTGTGTGGTAACGTCAGGTAAAGTTATCGCCGTCTAGGTTGCAGGGTTCGGGCAGAGCGATACGACACATTTTAAAATTCCAATCTAGACTGCCAATTTGACAAGAGGGTGTGTTTAGTTAATCAGTAGTCTGTGACATTACGAAATTTTTGTACGGGGTAGCTGGTTCTCTCGTCCTAGGGATTTTTTTTATAAGGCTAGAGGAGCTTACTTTTCTTTAAAATAAAAGTATTGGCCTCAATGTCTGATGTTATTTTATTTGAATGGGAGAATCTAGAACTGGTCTGATAACAGAGCACAGGTAACGTAGAATACGACAGGTAATTATTTTCGTATACGATACTAGACTTTGAGCTTCATTTTCTTTTTATTTCCAAGTTTTTTTTAACTGTGTCCGTAATAATAACGATAGGGCTTTGCCAACAAAACTAAACGTGGTGGCCTTCAACTTCAACTTTGACTTTAACCTATCTTGATTTATTTTCATATCCTCTTACACCATTTGGAACTTGTTTAGTGGAGAAAGATAGACATCGGACCAACCTGAGCTGAGCTAGTGTAGGTGGTTTTCAGACGGTGCTGGGAGAAGATATTGGGTATAGTCCTGGGTAAGTTCTGACTGATAAGAAGTTTAGTGGTGTCCATACATCAGAGTATTTTATCCGATTGTAATATTCTTATCTCTTAATTTTTAATTTGATAACAAATTGTCGTCCAGCGCCATCTGCTGTGAATAATATTCTATATTAGATAACAATTTCAGGTCCAACTTTATAACAGGAGTTAGATTATAACAAGTGCATCTTTTTAGAGTATTGCTTATTACTACACCATTTTCATCAGTATTTTAGAAAGCGTCAATTCATTTTGAAAAGTATGCACCCTATTTCAAAATATTTTTTCTTCCAACGTCAGTAAATCCGTCATTACTCGACTGTGTAGGCGGCCGTGAAATTTCGTTTTTCCTCCGCCGAAGCTTTACTTTTCACTTTTCCGCCGGCGGAGTTAAAAGTGTTGTCATAGCAACATAGACACAATAGAAACAGACAACAAAATAAGCGTCAACAACTCAAGATTTATTAAACTACAATTTGTATTTATCACTCAATTTGTGACTGCATTTCTAACAATCACTAATTTAGGAACAAATTGGTTATTATTTAATCGAACTTACTCAATAACTGCTTATCAATACGGAATTAAAACGCAATCGAAGACGCAATCTTAAAAAATAATTATTGTTGACAGTGTCCACTGACAGCTTTATGTTACATTACTATAGCAACAACCTGTGCCTATTCACCGACACCGGTCTAAGCCGCCTTGCGAACCCACTTATTTTTAATTATAATTAGATATTATTACTATTAAAAAGAGATGTTTTTGCATTAATTTGTCGACATTTGAAGAAAAAACAGCATATTTTATTTGGAGGAAAAGTTACTTTTCATGGCTTGCTCTCTATTACCAGCCTCACTCTGTTCGGCTGTTAAACACGAGCGCGCCATGAAAATTATCACTTTTCCTCCATATAAAATAATATACTATTTTTTATTTCAAAAAGTATCAAGTATTATTCAAAATACTCAATTAAACATTAAAATACGTCAGTTAGAGTTCAAAATAGTCTAATGTTTGAATTACAAAATTTAATATTTTATTATCAAAAATTAAAAAGCAAAATACTTTCAACATGCAGATCTTCTAGTGTTAAAGCTGGTCCGTGAAACGTTTAGAATTTTTGAACCGCACGAGCGCAATCATCTCCAAGAATTATGCATCGCTTATCAACTATTCCAAATAAACCAACCGTGTTCTATAACTCCAGCAGCCGCTACTTTTGGAATGCCCATGTTATTTTTAACAAAAATTTTTATTTTGGATTCTCGATCGGATTTAACATGGGGAATATGACGTTAGTAGTAATACAGGCGTTGTTCTATGACACTCGATGGCATGTGTCCATCAGGGTCTGAAGACATGATCAAGTCTTCAGCATTAACCTTGGAAGAACCAGAGGGTCTATCCGAAGAAGTAGATGACGTAATCATCATATCGAAGAAGTGACATCTTGTGACATCTTGTCTAACCTCGCCTAAGAGAATGACATCATCATCCTGCAAGGATTTTTTTGGAAAAAGGAATTGAAGAAGCGATTGACGTTATAATTAGTAGTTCTAAGAAATTAAATTTTGGCAAAAGAGATTAAATTAATTTAGGCTGGCCTCGCTTACGAAGGCTGACATCGCTTCTTTTTTTGGAAGGTCTTGGAAAAATGTCAACAAGGTGGATGACATCATACTAATTAAAATTTCTAAGAAATTACATCATTTTGTTTACTAAACTCGCTTAGATGAATTATTTCTGCTAAAAAATTATTTATTTTAATGTATTCTAGAGCGGACCATTTTTGACCCCCCTTCCCCTATTTTTTTAGAAAAAAAATAATGTGTAATAAGATATAAGTCATTTTAGTTATATCAAAGCGAAATAGAATTTATCTATATTCTATTGTAATCTATACTAGGAAATTAAAATAAAATAATAAACGTAGTAAACAAAGCTAAAACGCGTATATTATAATAATGTAAATGAGCAAATTCATATCGTTAATTGTTTTGTTTTGATAAATAGATTTTATGAAAACTACATAGTAATTATTATATTAAAGACAATAATTGAAGGATAAATAGCAATTAGGAATTTGTGTGAAATATATATGCCTGCCTTCATATATGAAAATAAATTACTTTTAATTATAAGATGATGCAATTTTATGTAGTTTGATGTTGTTTTTGTTCTCAAAGACAATGCAATTTTATTTAATATAATACGTGGGTGCAAGTTTGTTTATAAAATAAAAAGCAATTTGCAGTTAATTATATATTTATTTTAATTTTGTCCAGATGATCTAAAACCTTTTGTACCTCTTATGGTTGTGTTAAGGTGTGTAGTTTATATAAATTTAGTATTAACTGTTTTTTTAATAATCAATGAGCAATTCTGTCACCTTTTTTGATATCAAATGGTACATTTGAATGATTATATAATATTTTTTTTCTCCTCTGTAATCTTGATCGATGATGCCTGCTCCAATTTTAATACCATGCCTTAGACTTAATCCAGATCTTGAATGAATTTCTGCATAATGGCCTTCAGGAAGTTCGATTTGGATTCCAGTACTTATCGATTTTCTTGATGGTCCATTAATAACACAATTTTCAACGCTATACAAGTCGTAACCTGCAGCTTTCTCTGTTTGTGTCTATGGTTCTTGAGCATCTGGATTATTTTTGAAGTACTTAATCTACAACAAAAAATGTATTAGATTAAATTATGATTTTTTTAAAAATAAAAGTGAAATATGTTCATTAAAGATTTAATAACTAAAAAATATTTACCTGAATTTGTATATTTTTCTTTTCTGCTGTTTGCTATGTTAAAAAAGAGCAGATAGTCATCTTAGTAAAAAAAAGATGAAATAGTTTTGGTATCAAATTCTTTTGTTATCGTGTGGGTTTAAAGCAATTTTTTTGATCAACTGTATATATGTTATGATATTTGGACTTAATCAGATTTTGATTTACATGCATACTGGTATTATTAAACAAACATTGACAATAGTCATCAAATGTTATACTTTTAATAGCTGCTCTAGTTATACCTTTTGCCTTTTTTGTTACGCCATAATTTTGAATAAATGTATCGATTTCTTTTTGATCAATCCCTTGGTCATTTAGCTTAAGTACATCTTTATTTAATTCGGATGGACTTTTAAGTACTTTTAGTGAATACATTTTCGATCTGTGACCAATAAATTCTGTCATAATGGTTCCATTGTTTTCGTCTCTCATTAATCCAAGAAATTTTTTGTTTTTTAACGGCATGTTATACACACTATTTTCTGGATAATAAGATGTATCAAACCTATGAATATCATCTTTTATATTTTTATAAATATCATCCACATAAAATTGATATATTAGTGAATCTGTGTATAAAAATTTTACATTGGAGCCAAATTTATTTTTTATATAATTATAATGAAAATCGTATAAAAATGTTTTGATAGATCTAATATACTAAAGCCTGCATATATAGGTTTATTAATTTTAATTTCTAATCGTAACATTTCTATAATAACCATATCGTCTGAAATTTTTAGACAACTGTGAAAATTTGGCTTTGAAATGTAAAAATTTGCTCCGTACCGACCCGACCATTTATTAACTATTTTAATGTCTTTAGGTTTACGAACGTTCTCTATTGTTTTGCCAAAAAATGAATTGTTAAGTAGTTTAAAAAAAGTTCTTTTCAAAATCATTACTGCTCTGTTGTCTTAATTTCGTGTTTAAATCAATCAATGTAGTTTTTTAGCCTACAAGAACAAATTTTAATACTTTATGTATTTTAGTAATTTTTAGACCCAAATTTAAGGCTTGTTTCAAATTTCGATAATGAATAATGTAATTTTTTTTCTCATAAAACGTTTACAATTTTGGTATTTTGGATTTTGTTCCCGGCGGGCGCATATGTTCGGGACAAATTGGTAAATCCTTATGTGTTTCAAAAAGTTCTTTAGGATAATGTAGATCAATTTCAAATATATAACCAATAGAACCATCATCAGACATATTTAAAATATTTAAATTTTCTTTATAAATATCATTCAGCCATTCAAAATTGCTTTCTGGCAGCGGTAAACTCATTGCAGGCCCATACAAATTATTGATATCGAAATACATAAGATAAGATGAGGGCTTTTCTGCATCATACAACGTGTTCATATATTTATTATTAGCCTTAGCATATCGATTTGAGCATTGAGATATTCCTCCTCGTATGCCTCTTTCAATAAATAAAAGTTTATCGATATCTGTTAATAATTCTAGTTCAACAGTGTAGCGTTTTCAAATTTTGGCATGAACAAATGCTACTGTTTTGCTGGTTTATATTTATTTTCATTTACAAACACAATTTAGTTTGGATTATTCCAATATAGAATATAGGTATAGTGTACATTACCTTGTTTTTTCTTGAAAGTTATTGAGTTTACTTTTTATATTTACATTTATAATGTATTACACATGCATAACAACAAGGCTGATTTTTATCCCTTGCAGAGTCGAAGGTACTCGGATAGGCCTCGGAAACTTCTTTTATAGGTTCTGATTGTGCATTCCAATTTGCTAGGTTTTTGTCTTTGGATTTAAATAATTGAGCTCTCTTTATTACTCGGGACAATGCTCACAAGCTTTTCTTTGATCTAAAAGTTAATAAAAACTTAAAAATTTGTTCGATACAAATGTACTCTTGAGTTTGTTATTATTTTAAATCCATTCTTAGCGGTACATACCTCAAACGATTTGGAGATCATATAAGTCGTCTGATGTAGATTATAATTCGTATATCTAATTGTATTTCGGTGTATTGTTTCCTTTTGTTTTATTTGTCTTTCGAAGAGATTTCGTGTTTTCATTTCTTGTGTCAAAATGTCATTCACCTATCGATCTATCAGTGACAGGCACACCATATGTTTTTTGACAGTTAAAATTAGACATGGTCAAGAATCGACGTTCCTAAATAAACATTCCTTTTAAGGTGTATTTACTTGATGCTTGGCGAATATGGTCTAGAGCAGTGACGTGGATGCGCTCGGATTCGCTATTTCAACTAACTTAGGTTGGCAGCAATGTTTAGGGGTCAAAGTGCGAGATTGGTTCCAGGTTCTTTTCTTTTAACGCCGTGTCGTCTAGGTGATGGGTCGAGATCCCGTTGTGGCTTCTTCGAGGCCGAGGTGTAAATCCTCATGGACTGGTTTAAATAATTGGGGTCATTATTTTATGATATTTTTGCTACCTTTAAGTTTTTTGACTCGAACTAGGGCCATGGAGGTTACCTATAAAAGTTATTGTTGAGTTATTGGAATCCGACCTCCACGTGAAGAATGTATGTATTGCTGTTGCTCTCATGTTGCTGATCATTGGAATGGTCGATTATTGGTTTTGGAGAAATCTCTAGAATGGACACTTCGTTTTGTTCGACTGGCTATTACCAGGCTATAGGCCCTATAGATAGTTCTATAGGTAAGATGAAAAACTAGTTAGGTTATGAGTAATCATTTCAGTGTAAGATATTTACTTTTTGCTTAGACAAACTATTGTTCTTAGGGTTCTATCCACGGGTACCGCTCTGGGACACGTATATCGCTTTGCCTAACTGCGATATCCTATCCAGCGTGTTTTTGGGCTACTTGCGTGTCTTAGATTTATTAAACCACCATTTGCATGTTATGCCCTTGTTGTTCTCATTGGCTGGATGTGGCGTACTAAAGTTGGAGAAGTCAGTTTCTGATTTGAAGTGGTTTGGAGTTGCATGGACCGTACATATAATAATACTGGTATAAGTTTGGAGAATAAATTTAACTAGGAAAAACCTACTTCATAAGTTGTAAGTCATACCATTTATTTTTATTTGTAAGGCTGTCTCGGCAAATTTAAATTACCTATAGATTGGGTGATTATACACATATTTTATTTTATATTATTGCGGCAGAATAAAATTCAAGGATTTTAAACCCTGCGCTATCTACCATCATTCTAGTGACCTATTATTGGGTATGCTCAGAATATTTGCCTAACAGTTTGCGTCTGACAACATTGTTGATAATAGTCAATATTACGTAAGTTTCATTTCTATTGCTTTATTGTTTATACATGTGATTGTAATTGTACTGTATCATTATTGTTTTATATCAAGGTATCTCCTCATTAGTAGGGAAAGAATAAAGTATTTATTTTGGAGAAATATTATGCCTTATTGAAAAGCTCCTCCAAGAATTACTTTTCAGCATTTAACAACTTTATGGATTTTTCTTAGTTGAGTCAAAGTTAACTAAGTGGTGCCCAAATATCTTTATTAAAGTGTACCGAGGATCCACGAACCTAGCTCTCCACTACATTACTGGCTGCCGTTCGCATATATAGGTAGGTTTTCTAAAAGGACTTAGGAAAAGTTGCCATAACACCTTGAGATAATACAATTTGATATGCCAATCCCGGTGAAGTATACATCCATACGGGATCTAGTTTATATGTTACAAGACATGTTTCTCTAAAATTTTCAAAAATATCTGCCAAAAGTAAGACATCTGTTTTAAGATATAATTCGGCATATTCTTGTAGATTTTGAATATTAAAGGTTTTCCATACATTTCAAGCATGATCGTAGTCAATTTGTGAAACATTTTCGTTTTTAATTGAACTAAAAAATGCCTGTTTTGAAGGTAAAGTATTATCTTGCACTTTTTCCCAACAGTCTAAATATTCATATGGGAAAACACCTTTACGTGAGAGCAATTGAAAATGATTTGTATTATTATAATGACTTTTTGTAATATTTTTTTTGTTATCTGGTAAATGGGAAAATAATTTATCAATGCTTGATGCCATGAAATTAAAAGAATCTAAAAATCTAAAGTTTATATTTGTATTTTCTATGTATTTTGAAAAAGAAATATATCTTTCTTTATTATTTGGTAAGACGGTAACTTTTCCTTTTATATCAGTACAAAAGGGCTTTAATTAGGAAATTACTATCGTAACCAGCCAGACAGTGCATTAAAACAGGAATCATATGCTCATTTTTATAGTTGAGATTACACGCTATATGTGCAGCACCACGAAATTGACCAGTAAAGTGACAATGGACTCGTACTTTTTGTTGAACAATATTATTGTCATTTAAAAATGGCTTTGTGCAGATGTGACAATGTGTTGCCGAATTAAATTTGATATGTTCTTGTTTCGTAAATGGTCTTATGGGAACAATATTATTAAAAATGTTTTTAACTTGATTGGCAATATTTTCAAGTTCTTTAATAAACCAATTGATACAATCCTTGCCAGTATGTAATCGAAAAATTGATAGAGAATCATCATAGGTACATTTTAAATAATATGCAATACTAAAAGCTTCATGTTTTTGACAAGCTGTCGTATCGCGAGTTATGCTAAATGATTGATGGCAGTGGTTTTTATTTAAAATACTTTCTATGTCAGCATAAATATCAAAAGGAACTTTTTCTTTGAATCTAAAATTCGTAAATTTTAAAATATTTTCATTTTTAGACGGCATTATTATTTTTGTTTCATTCCTGGTTTTGCACTGAACAAAATGCTTATCAAGATTTTCTTTAAATTTAAAATGATTTAAACATCGTTCACAAATCCACTTTTTATGATTTATATTACCCATTTGTTTATGTACCAAACGCGATAAATCTGTAATAAGAGCAAAATGATATAGTTTTTCTTCATATTTTTTTCAATAATATTATCACGATAAATCATTAATAAATTTATGCGTGGCGAAAAATTTTGTTTACTTAAACATAAAGGTAATATTGATTTCATTTTAAGTATAAAAACGTTTATAACTAAATTGTTTAACTGCTCAAATTTTTTTATTGCCCTATGTTGTATTGGAAATTCAATGCCATCATATTTCAATATCTCACTAAAATGAGGACAAGATGAAGTACGATTAGGATTTTGTTTATTTGTGTCAACAACAGGATATAATGCTGCAATAATGGACCAAAGAAAACAGAAATTGTCCTGATTTTGAATATTGAGTACACCTTTTTTATTTTTAATAAATTTAGGTAGGTCAATGAATGTTGATGAACCACAATTTATAGGTGTAAAAGTATTCATATTTATTTTTAAATGTAGAATTTTATATACAGCATATCGGAAATCTCTTTCTTGAAATTCTTTTAATTTTGTAAAAATTTTGTTTTTTATATTATTAGTATACCAATTTTTTAAGTCAGTATTTTTGTCAATTATTTAATTTTTTGTAACAAAATGTTTTATATCTGTTTCTAAATTTTGTGGTTTAACAAAAATTGCTGAGAAAATACCATTAACTTTTAAGAGAGATCTCTTTAATGCCTTTTTAAGGTGAATAGAAAAACTTTTATATGCCTTATTTAAAAAAAAACGTGGTTCCTTAAAATTTAAGTTCGTAATAATACCAGTTTTTATTCGTCCCTGAAAACGCGATTCTATATCTTTCCACACTATTTTTTTTTAATATTTTGCCACACTAAATTTGTTTTAATATTTTTAAATTTAAGAGATTTACTGAATTTTCTACGTTTTTCATTTTTAAAAGTTTCTTTGTAATGTTTAAGTATTGCTAAACTGGATTCTATTTTTGCAAAATTAGTTTAATTGTTTTGCTTAGATAACTATTCCAAAATAAATATTCATCTCTTTTCTTAATTAATCGACTTACCCGCTCAATTTTAGTCAAAACAGATTTAGTTAAACCATCTAGCGTTTGTAAATTGATCCTACTAGGACCAGAACTCATGATGATTCAATATTAAAGTTCGC
>MU197161.1:264-11145 GCA_016904865.1 Pissodes strobi
GGTGCACGACAATAATAAAAGAGAAAGGAATTTGGAGAATATCATCCTTGGTGTCGGAAACTTACGTCATATGAAGATCGTTTTTTAAAATACTCTCGTATATCTCAAGATTGCTTTGAACACTTGCATGAACTGCCCGATCCCAAATTAAGTAAATGCACTACAAACTGAAGTGCGTCGATTTCAACAAGAGAAATACTAGCAATTTGTTTGAGGTAGGAAACATTTTATTTCTGTTTAAAAACATGAAAAGCATTGTTTTGGGCCGAAGATATTGATCCGAATGTCACATGTGGAAAATTGACATTGCTGCTGATTTATAGTGTCTGATGATCCTGAGATAGACTGCCGTAGCTATATTGTCGAGATGGCTGTGATACAGTAGACAATATTGTTATGACTGGTTGGGACATGCGTGTTGCTGTACTTTCTTCGGGCCGCGAAAAGGAAATATCTTCATATGTGCGGGAGTTATCACACTCGTGACTTATGAAGGAATAAGTGTTTGACTGTAATACCACGATACTCTCCTTTCTTCCAATTATTTCTCTTCTACATCTGCAAATAACTTGGCAAGTTCTACTTTAAGTTGATTTGGTTATTTTTTGAAAAACTCTTAAATGTTTGAGCGTAGCTTTGAAATAGATGGTCGACTGCATCATACTCTGTTTTTTCTTACCATATAGATAACTGATGACTTTATCGACGTCATTAGAATCCTTGTTACCTTTCTTGGCATATAGGCGTTCTTGCGTAGGCTCGGGTGGAAATATGGAAGTTCTATCTTTTTCTGAAGGTAACTAGTGCGTGATAGGTGGAAGTGTAATAGAAGCAGATGTTCCTGGAGGAGGTGTACCTGAAGGGAATCCTTGAAATGAGTTAGGTGACTCTGATGGAGTTGTGTCAGAGTCATCGGCATTTCTTGAAACATTTGATGCTGTTTCTCGTTCCGTCAAAAATTATGTCTAAAAACTGTAGCTGTGCAACCGAAGGCCATTTTCCGAACTATTTTTCAGTTTGCCCTGTGGTACCGGCAATCTCTTTTTATATATTCCGTAATTATCTCTTAAACTTTTCCATTTCTTTTAGCTATGTCACCTGAAAAAAAGAGAAAATTGTATTATCTATTTTGTTTCAGATACTTAGCTACGGGTGACACATATCAGACCATTGCATTCTCATTCCCAGTTGGCCGTTCAACAGTGGGTAGTATCGTGAGTAAAGTCAGTAAATAAATCTGGAATTCGTTACAACCAGTATATGCTTTCGCCTATTGCAGAGACATGGAAACAATTAAGCATAGGCTACCAAGAAATATGGAATTTTCCTAATTGCTTGGGTAGTATACTACCCAAGCAATTAGGAAAATTCCAATTGGCGGTAAACATGTTGCCTGAAAATGCCCTAAAAATAGTAGATCTGCCCATTTTTGCTATAAACATTTTTTCTGTGTAGTTCTTCTTGCTATAGTTGATCCATTTTACAAATTCCTTGTTGCCGACGTTGGTAGTTATGGACGCAACAGTGATAGTGGCATATTCGAGAACTCATATATTTATCGCGGAAAATATCTTCTACCTATGCACCGATGATCCCGTATCTTATGTACTCATTGGTGACGAAGGCTTTGGTTTGAAAACCTATTTACAAACATGGGTGCTGTCGAACACATTCTATCAACTTTTCAGTCATACTGACACTACCTACCGCAAGTACGTCGGGCGTAAAACTGAAAATTTGTTCAACGCCATGTACTGACGCTACGCTGAACGTTGGGTGGTAACTGGCGAGTGCGAGTGCCTTCTATGTGACAGCATATACCTAACTGACTCATCCGCAATGGGTCGCTATATCGCTATGTTGTCACGCGACGTAATTACGCCCTAACGCGCGCTTGGTACGCGATCTTTTTGACGAAGCCTTAAGTGGCGCAGTCGGTAGGAACGTGGGGGTACTGTTCTTCGAAAAAACGACTAGAATCTTCAGGCCAGATCCACTACTTGAGTTATTCAGCCCTTCAGCGCACTCGGTAGGAAGCTACAACAGATAAGCTAGCGGGCGAATCGAGAAGAAAGCGGAGACTACGACAGATCGTAAGTGCCATTCTTTCGTTCCTTTTTGGCTCTCTGGTAGAGTTAAGCAGTGTCTTGAACACAATTTAGTTTTAAATTCAGTCTCTTGGAGACAAATTTTTAGCAGTCCATTAAAGACAATTAGGTTAGTAGATTAGTCAATGAAACAATCATAGAATTTACTTTTTCTCTCAATCTGAATAAAAGAACAAAAATAGGTATTAATTAATTATTTTATGAACGAATTAGTTTCAGGAAAAACAGTACTGCAAGTACAAAACCAAAATCCAGTATTAATAATATCGCAGGTACTCCGATTATACTGATTATAGATAAAATTATATATATTATAGCACTGCAAGCATAGATATAATTGACAGCATGCCTAAGATAAACGAAGGTAATCAAATTAGAAATAATAAATCAAAATTAGACGACATTAAGCCGTATGATGGCGCTAGCAACGCTTTATACAAATTTATTTTAAAATATGAGAATTTAATAGGATCTTATTCCGTATTAAATGATGAAGAAATAAATCCACATATTTATGAGTATTTCAAGAAAAAGTAGAAACTTTAGTTTGGGTTAGTTTGGGTTAGGTGACAAATTGGAATAGTTTAAAATTAGCTTTAATACAAAGTTTGGTCGATAGAAGAGATTTAGATTCTATAGGTCAGGAATTAACTCGAAGAAGACCCTACAAGGGAGAACATTTACTAAATTTTGGTAGTACATTGCAATTATGCAGGAGTAGCATAATACAACGTTATAGCAATCGATGATCGAAACCAAAAAGTTTGTCATACAAATTTGCATGATACAACAGCACTGAAGCACTAAATAATTTTTTATTACGCATGCATCATAATCAACGATTATCGCACGCTGCAGCGTGCTTAAAATGATGTTTATGATGCACCTACTTTTTAAAGGTTGCTATAGAAACATTTGATCATGTCAAATGTGACAGATTAATATATTCGTCAATATATCCCTTAAGATTAATATTTAAAACATTTTTGAGATTATGATGCATTTGTAAAAAAAAATAGCGTATGATATACGTGTATAAGAGGCCTTTAAAGCCCTTGCGACTTACAAAACACTCCGCTGCGCATCGTGTTTTGAAATATGTCGCGCGTGCTTTAAAGGCCCTCTTATACACTTATATCATAATATACTATTATAGCAGGTTGTTCAGGAATTCTGAAAAATAATATGTGTATTAGACAACCAGCCTCTCTGGAAGATGCTATGGGTTATGTAGCTGAATTTTAAATTTTTGAACGATTACAACGACATTTAGGACACACAGGAAATCCTAATAAAATAAATAACTCTATTGATAAACCATTTAATCATCAAAATCCCCAATATTTTCAATCTCATACAAATGGAAATTTCCATTCAAGCTGAAATCGTGTGACAGTGACAGCTCACCTGGTGGGGCAAGATGGGCACCGCCACGCGATACCCCGACACAAGATTCGCTAAAAGGGAAAGCCAAATATTTTATTATGCCTTAATACCTACACATATTTGAATAGATTGTATTCATACAAAAGACACTTTACTATTTTAAATACCATTTTATTAAAATACTATATTACATTAATATAGTGAATAATAATTATTAATTATTGTTATGAATATCATATTATAATAGTCCTATTATAATATGATAATACGTAGGTACCCCAAATGTCAAGTGCACGCGACCCTGGACCATAATCGTGATTATTATTAGTATATAAGATTATGGAATGGTATTGTAACCTACTAAAATGCATAAGCTACTAAACAAATATCACCCTGTCGCAAGTTTGAACTTGAACTTGGAGATTGTTATATAAACATAAACAACGCGAGCAATCAACGGGAGCGACTTTGAACCTTATGCATGCAATGATCATCACTTTGTTTTATATAAATACGCTACCGAACCCTCAGTTCGGCAGACTTTGGTCTCACCTCCAGCTCCCAAGGTTAGCCATTTGACGACTGCCTTCTAGGTTCTATCCGCTCCTACAGTTAGCCATACGACTGCTTTAGGCTCTAGTCCTTTCCTTCCAAACCTGGTACCAGTTAGTCATTTGACGACTGCTAGGACCAGGGGTTTCACAACCTCCATAGTAAAGTCCTGACAAGAAGTTTGTCAGAGTGTTGAGAAAGACAAGTGTCTAAATAGTCAGTTAAAAAGCTCTTCTCTGAGAAGTTTTTCTTTAAAGAAACGCGCTACTCCTCAAGCCACTCGAGACAGTATCAACAATCGAGCTTGGCAACAGCCGGCGGCAGTCTCCGCCAGTTGTAATAAATAAGTAATCACAATGCTGTTTCTATAATATCCACCCCGGCGCGGCGTGGCTCTGTGATCTTCCGACTTGGCAAAAGCTTAAAAAATCACAATGGTACAGACTTAAAAATATACGAAAACCAAAAATAAATTCCAAACAATCTTACAACCTAAAAGAGCCCATAAAAATTCCTCAAATCCCACAAGTCAAACGGATAATCGAATATCTAATAGGAACTTGCCACATTAACGGCTAAGGTGGCGACAAACCGCGTCCGCCAGCTAGAAAAGAACGCTGTGTGATAGCATAGCAGACAGTTTAGCGGGATTCCCGACATACTGTTGATTCAGAATTGGATTTAGATTTCATAAAAGCTAAGTTTTTGCTTGATATTTTATTTATTTTAAATTAGATATTGGATTATATTAGATATAAATCCGTATCACGACATTGTTTGTGGCCTGTTGGAAACGGTATTTTCACGACGAAATAAAGGGCAGCAGCGGGAAATTTTATCTATAGGCCGCCCTGTTATAACATCTACCAGTGAAAAAGGTTAGCAAAAATTTTACTGGTAATTTCAATTATCTACTTTTGATTCTAAAAAATGGTTGTGTCGTTGTGTGGTAGCTTTTATTTAAAACAATAATCGTATTACTGGCCCTGTCTTTTATTTGCACATAATAGGGTGGGTCTTTGGGTATCGGGCGGTTATAGCGAACTTAGACACTTATCTAAAGCAGCCAAAAAACATGAGGGGGATCATACACTGAGAAAATTTGCTCAATACAACCATTTTATTGGAAGGTGTTTATTAGCGGCAGTACAACTTTGTATTTTCACAATAAACCTTCCCTTATTACTACAATAAAACTTGTCGTTCTACTTTCAATTGTATACTAAATATTAAATTTTCTAATAATTGTGATAATACAAGCATATACTCTTATACAAAATTTGCATATTGACTAAAAATAGTTTGTATGCGAATTTATTCATTTGAAATTGTATAGAGGTTAAATAAAAATTGAAGACTGGCAATCAAAAATTGTACTGCCATTACATAATTATAAATTTGGGCACCGACAAGAGATCCAATCAGAAAACGACTAAAGCACGCGTGAGTGATAAATCAATGCTAATTGGTCGTTCACGTGGCATTCGGCCGGCCGGCATCGCGAACGCGAATCGCATCTTGTCTTGTCGAATCAGTCTAATTCCACACAACACCTGTCTAAGTCTAATCTCTAATTTTAAACTGGCCCATAAAAATTTTGGCCATTTGATATTTGATGTACAAGAATAAGTGTTTTTCCTTTCGGTTAAGCGAAGTGCCTGTGGGAAAATTTGAGGGTAAGTGTATTTTACTGTATATATAGGTACCTATAAATCTAGAGGTTATGGGGCCCAACGCCTCATGCCACTATGATTACTATAATGGCGATATTTTCTGGTTTTGCTGTAGCCATTTAATATTTAAAATTTTTATTTGCCGATCTGCAGATGTCTTTTTAAAGTGTAATTTCTCTTTTATTTTACTACTCGGAGTCCCTATTACTTATAATTATTATGGATAACGCAAAATTTAGTTTAAAAAGGCTTTAAACTATAGGATACTTTAATTTTCACATTGGTCATTAAAAGTTACCATCCTGTACTGTGACTGATGTAGTGTTTGGCCCCTTTTTATAGTTAATGCGATTAGAAAAAAATATAAAAAAGCTTAGCAAATCATAAATATAATAAATATTAATGTAATAATTTAAAAACACAAATTATTCAGATTTTTACATAAGAATATTTATCTTCACTTATGTGACAGGTGATAATTCTTTCGGCATATAAGTGACTTTTTCAAACAAAATCTTTTAAGCTCAGCTAGTTTATCGTATAATTCCCTCTTAACATTCAGTTTTCCTTGTAAAAACCATTTGTTTTCAAAGGCACTGTGCATGAGGCCGAAATAATTATTGTCATATGTTATATCGAACATAAATGAGCATAATAATCTGAACTAATTGTGTTTCTTTCAGCTATATTGTATATTATAAGTAATAAATATTAATAGCTCACACATATTTTATTTTATTTCTTCCAGAATGCGATCCGGTCAAGAATGATAAACTAGAAATACTATCGATAATAATAGAACCAAGAAAAAAAATTCTGGATCTTTGGGCTGAAACATGTCAGCAAAGGAGACAAATACTTAAACTCTCAACCTTAACAGTTCAAGAAATATTTGCAAAACATGCTGCATTATCGACAAGCTTGGGACCTGATTTGGTAATTAATTAT
This sequence comes from Pissodes strobi, assembly GCA_016904865.1. Taxonomy (NCBI): domain Eukaryota; kingdom Metazoa; phylum Arthropoda; class Insecta; order Coleoptera; family Curculionidae; genus Pissodes; species Pissodes strobi. Next base: position 6,932 of record MU197161.1, read on the forward strand.
TTAGTTAGAATGCATCAAAATTTAATAAATAGAAATTAGATTGTTTGTTGTTTAGATACCTACTCCTTGGGTAATATTTTTACTGGCACAGGTATTTGTGTTTGGAGGCTTATCAATAATATGATGAGTCCCAATAATTATTATGTTCTTTAGAATATACATTTTTTGTTGATAATATACAAAAAAGGATTGTATTTAAATTAATTAGTTTATGAGATTCCACAATGGATCAAATATTTATTTTATAATGAAGTTTAATGTTATCAATATAAAAATATTTCAACAATAAAATAGTATTATTATTACTGAAAACCAATATGATTAGTTGTATAATAGCAATACAACTAACTATGTATTGGTAGTACAACTACCTGTATATTGGCAATACAACTATTTGAATCTTGGTAGACAACCGCTTGTATAATGACAATACAACCACTTGTATATTGGCAGTACAACCACTTATACTTCCAATATAACTACTTGCATAGAGGCGGTACAACCAATGTATTGTCACAAAACAACCAATTATATAAAGGCTATTCAAGCACTTTAATAATGGCATTACAACCACTTCTATAATGGCAACACACTGCTTACACGTGACAATATAACAAGTAAATCAAATTTTAGAATAGCATATTGCATACCAGCAATATATGACTTAACCTGTCCCAAATGGTATATACGGAATGCATTGGGGCAATAAAATTTATGTATAATGGCTAACTTTATTTTCTGATTGTATGCAAAGTTTCGCGGCTTTAAAAAATATCGAAAAAAGTTTTACAATTAAAGGCACATTCATTTCATTACAGACGTATAATGACGAGGTACGAAGAAATAGAAAATTACTTACGTATCTAATAGAAATAACCGTATTTTTAGAAAAACAAGAGTTGGCCTTTAGAGGACACGACGATAGTAGCGAATCTTTACATTTAGGGAATTTTAGGGAATTATTTAACGTTTTAATTAAAAATTACGTGGAAATCTTAGATCATATAAAAAAAATTGGCAATGTTTTTAAAGGCATCTCAAAAACAATACAGAATGATTTAATAGGATGCATTTCTGAATATTTGTTAGAAACCATTAATATAGAGATAAAGTCTGCAAAATTTTTAATTATACAAGGATAGTGCAGTGTGCCATTTCAGTTCGCTCCGTAACTAGTAAGGGTGAAGTAAAAGAGAGATTTTTCGTTTTTTTATGTAAATGAAGATATAACCGCGAATGCTATGTAAGCATTATTATCCTCGGTACTAACACCATATGATTATAAAAAGAGCAGATTTCTTTAATTTTTATCGAATAGCATTAATTACTACATGAGCTTTATAATGACAAAAATAGTGAGAAATGTATCAATACCATTATTAATAAGTTCTCGTTAATAAAAGATAGGCACATTAATTTAATCTACAAACAGTAAGTAATGTAGTTTCTCACAATTTTGATACGATGTACAGGGTGGTTCAAATTCGAGGTACACCATTAGGATCTCGGAGTGGAAGTAAAACTATCGGTCCATTGCCTGAATATAAATATTTCACAGTGCACGTTAAAGATCCCTTACCTTACATTATAAAAATGGTAGGCAAAATTTTATAGCCTTTTTTTTATAATGCCAAGATCAAGAAATTTCAGCCGGTCGGTATTTTTTAAAAATTTTGGCGAAACTCCTTAATCTTTGCCCACCCTACCTTACAACCCACGAGACGCCACTGGCGTGTGATATCAAATTTCAGTAACTCAAATCAATCTAATATGTTTTTAAAATCTTCATTGCCCTCACAAGCTATAAATGTTCAACCAAAACAGATGACAATCAAACGTTATTCAACTAATCGAGAAGTATTTGGACCACCTCGCAATGTCTTCAAGCCAAATCAAACTCGACCAATTTCCAAAGCCAACCTCCATGTCAATTGTACCCAGAAATACGAATGGATTCACTAAAGTAAACCCTCAAAGCCATAATTTTTCCAGGCCAATTTCTCAGTATCAAAGGCCAGTTCAACCGTATCAAAACACAAAATACAATTTTGAGGAACTTTATTCCAACGAATTCGAGGAAGATCAATCGAATAATTTCTCAAACTCGTATTCAGATACATATTGTGAGGATCAAAAATTTCCCGTTTATCCGTAAACGATAACAACGAAAATTTCAAACAAAACCACAAGCCTGACGAAAATTAATAATTATTCCTCTAGTAACGCTTTACCCTATATACAAATCGAACACCCCAAAATAAAATTATTAATTAACACAGGCAATTTTCGTTCAATTCCAAGATATACAGTGGCTGAACAAGGTTTCTGACAACGTATTTATCATTAACAAAATATTATCAAAACCGCCATAGAAAGTGAAAATACCCAATTTCAAGTCGATAATCCAATTTTCCTAAAATATTGTAATAATCACGAAATTAATTTTTTTCTTTTTGATTTTCATGCCAATTTTTATGTAGTTATAGGACCAACTGACCTAATGAACATTGCCACCCTCTTTCTGTGTTTAATAGCAAAGAGTAAGGTTATAGTTGATATGAAATAATATGAACAATAAAACAAAATCAATCAGGAATTAGTTATATGAGAAGAGGCAGTTGAGGAGAGTGTGCAAATCCTGTTGCTCAGTGAGAGATGGGGTTCGGTTAAGGGCGCCAGCAGCTCTCTACCAGTTGAACTGCTAACTGCCTTTGATGTCCTAGGTACCACTCCTCCCTAACTAAATAAATGTATGAAAAAGTGCAAGTAAGTAATGAGGTATTACACAACAACAAAAAAACTAAAATTTTAAAACAATGCCCACGTTTATTGATAATGTTGTTATTTGATACAAGGGTCAGGTGTCCTGCGATTGAAGTTATTAGGCTATGTTATACAATAATGATTATACCACAGTAAATCTATAAAATTGAAGAACCACTCACTGACAACTAGAAGCAAAGATCAATTTGTATCAAATATTCAATTAAATGTTTCAATCAAAATGAAGAATCACTGAAGTGAATCAAGGAATTACTTTAGTGAAATATAACAAATATAACAAATTAATTAAATGAAGTTAATTAGTGTACAATAAATTGAATGAAGATAATTAATACAGTAATTAGTGAAGTAAATTACCAAATATTAGCTGAATGAGAAATTAGTTTAATGCTATTAATTAGCAAATTAAACAACGAAGGAAATTGCCAACCATTAATAAAATAAAATAAAATAATTAAATGAAATTAATTAACAAATTAATTAGTGCAGTAAGTCACTAACTATTAATCAAATAGTATAAAATTAATTAAATGAAATTAATTAACAAATTAGTTGGTGAAGTAAGCCACCACCTATTAATCAAACAATGTCAACTTAATGACAATTCAAAATAAAGTAAATTATAGGTAAGACAAACTAAAACTCAAAAAGTTAAGGTAAGTGCAGGCAATCAGGTAATTAAAGCGGCATTAAATTAAAATAAGTAAAAAAACCACATAATGTAGGTAAAACTCGAGCAAACAGCCTATATTAAATATTAGTAGAGAGCGATTATATTCAATTGATTACGTATTATTAAATAATGATAGCACGAAATGCTTATAAGCGAGGCAACATATCCAGGCATAGGGTAAAGTAGAAACTAATATGCAATTCAAAAATAAGAGAAATATATACACTCTAACCTATAAGTTCTTAAGGCTCGTATAGCTATTCAAATAAATAAGCTATTGTTAGATATACAAGTTGCACAATGATATAACAACTTAAAGCTAAATAAACCCAGCAAGTCGTGATCACGGATCGTTAAGTCGAATATTTACCTGAATCAGGATAACATATACCAACTACACAGGCTTTACGTGTAATAAAAACTAATTGCTATATAGAAATCACAAGTTATAGATACTAGCTTAAATGCTTATATGTAAATATAAAAGCTCTAGTAAGCAAATGTATCTTTTAGATATAAGAGCAATCAGTGGCGTAAAACAAACCTATATTTTGTGTATATACGCAAATTAATCAAAAAATAATACATCATAATATTAATCGTATATTTTTGAAGTGAAACTTCTTAACGCGCGCCGGGAGTAAAATTTGAAGGTCGCGATCCCGACACACGGCGGGCGAGCTGGCAGGGACCGGAAAACGGTCACGGACGTTTATTGTGATATCTTTGTTAGTTTACAAGATAAAAATACGGGATT
>JAEQML010081604.1:0-11144 GCA_016904865.1 Pissodes strobi
ACTATAGTTGCGAACTTGAAATTCGTTTTATGAGAGTGGTCGTTCAGATAAAAAGTTCGTTAACTGTTTTTTTTAACTAAAAACAGAGTGGATAAATACCTAAATTCCACTGTTTGGATGTAAAAAGGTAACTTATTATTAGATTAAATCGGTACATAATAAAACTTAATCAAATAATTTTTTTTTAGATTGTATGGAAGCAAGCTTGTAGCTTGTAGACGTAGAAGAAATGAAATATGTTGCATAAGATCATGCAAAAAAATTACTGGAAGACAATATTGAAGTCATTATGTCTATTCCTGAAGAAGATACAGACACTGAAGATAAATATATTTTGATATTATAAAGATTTTTTTTACATTTTGAGTTATTCTATTCTGAATAAAAGCTAGTCCTTTTTTAATAGCAGTTGCATTAACTATATGATTTTTTTTCTACTTCTTTATTACCTAGCAGCGTATAGGAAAAATAAATTTCAGTATAATCGAAAATGTCTTCATTGACTTTATTCAATTAATAATAGCTATTATTATTATTAGTATTCTAACCCGTAATGGTGTAAAAGCACTTATTGTATTGTACAATAGGCGCGAGAGAGAGGAAACTATAAAGAAAAGTGAGATACGAGCGCGAGATCGGACGGTCGCGCCTAGAAGAAAATTACTTTTTTACATTTAATTTTATTTTTCCATTACCATTTGAGAAAAAGAATGTATTCATGCACCTATGTATTCTAAATATTTAAGGCAAACTTTTTGCAATTATAAAAATTTTTGATTTGAGCCTTCATTTCGGAGAGAATGCGAGGTGAATACAAAAATGAGTATATTTCAGATTTTTGCCCAGGTTCGAAGTAAGATATTTCAATTTTTTTATTTATTTTGCCGTAAGGGCCAATGTAATCTGCATATTTCAAGCAATGATAAAAAATATAATTCGTACAAAAATGTAGATGAATTTTATATGAAAACATTCATAATTTAATATCCTACACGTTCAGATAATAATTTCGATTTTTAGGTATACTGCCCTTTTGCCCGTTATGATTTTTTATGACCTTCGGATTTTGAATTAATCTAATAAAACCTTCATTCTGTGAAAATTTCAGCTTGTAACCCCGAGGTGCCCACACAAGTCAAAATAAGTTATAAGTAGCACTCTACTAAGATCTAAACTGGCATAAATAAAACCAAATAATGAAATTAATGTAAAACGGGATCCTCTCTGTATGATCCCATACAGGAAAGTCGCTCGGCTGCAACCTGTACCAAAAAATGGCAAGAAAACCACGCCATCAAACTATCGTCCAATTGCCTTTATTCCAATAATCTCTAAAGTCATGGAACGTGTAGTCAATGAGCAACAACTCAAGTACCTCGAGGCCAACAGAATAATTAGCGTTAACCAATACGACTTCCGCAAACAGAGATCTACAGGAGATATTTTTGCCTATATCACACTATGTGGAGTAGGGCAATTGAGAACTACGGAGAATCTCGAGCGAATGCGTTAGATATTTCAAAGGCATTCGACAGAGATTGGCAAGACGGATTGCTCAACAAACTGCCGCCCTTCCGATTGCCAGCGTCTCTCTGCAGCTGGTTTGCCAGCTTCCTTAAGAACCGATCTATGCACATTGCAATTGATGGACACATCGCAGACACATTCACCATAAATGCGTGATCTGGAACTTCTGAAATTCTAAACTACAGATGATTGTGAAGCCAAATAAAACGCCGCAAATACAATACTTTCTCTTTATTTGAAGAGCACTAGTTGGGCCAATAATAAAAAAAGGTGAAGAGACAATAGCCCAAGAGCAAATGGCGAATGCCCAAAATTCCCATATGTTTCTCTTTTTTTTCCCTGAAATGAGGGAGGGTTAGTACCCCAAAAAAACTAAACTATCTATTAAAACAATAAACTTAGCTATAAGTATAGGGCGAAAAAAATTATCAGTGGTTGACCAAACTCTATGAATATTAAAGTTCAAAGAAATGCAGTAGGTACTGCTTAAACGCTTAAGAACCCCCGCGTGTGGGGCAGTCAAAAGAAAACTCCGCGCGGGGACGTGATCACGTAAACCACTATGATAAATAGAGCGCACTAACCTAAGTGGAAATATGGTGCGCAACTGATAAAATGACAAATATTTCAAACACATTGATTCAAATCTAAAGCTAGCCTAGCACTTAACTTTTGTTTTCCCCGAAGTTCCAAAGTCCCACAACCCGGTTGGGCGGAAAATACCATCCGACGTCCAACGCGTCTCGCCTGATCGGTCTGATGGACAAATAAGCAAACCACCAAGGTTCTGCCTGGTGAGAAGGCTTCTAAATCCTCCTCCCGGTGGAACAGCTATCTTCTACCCCAGGGGGACGGCCCTAGGAATGGAAATATTCCCTAGTAACGAGTCACCACGATATGTGAATCGATTGCAATGATATACTATCTTTCCAGAAAAACAATAATTTAGCAGAAATTCAAGTTACCGATTAAAGAGATTTGTTTTTAAGTTTTAAAATTATTTCAATAATGAACCCAAAAGTCAAGAAAAAACAAAGAGTGAATGAGAAACCCACCCCCGTAATAATATATTAGAGCAACCGGATATAGTACAATTATAGCCTAATATCAGTAATACAAAATTTACAAGCATTAAATTCGACCACGGGAAGCCAAAATCATCAGTCAAAAACAAATATAGGGTCTAAAAAGCAGTCTAATAACTCGGTCGAGCTTGGCACCGCAAAAATAAACGTGCATAATCATTGAAAGCCGTAAATAACAGCCATAGTACGAAATAAAAGATAAATAAACGCAATTAAACGAATTGTTTCTAGACTGACACGGATAAAATGCACGCTATATTGATAAAAGAATTCTAATATAAGCTAATTAATAAACATAAGGCACTAAAATTAACTTTAATGAAGAATCATACTGAATAAATTTGGACAAATAAATAGTGGGATTGGCCCAAAAATATTATTATAAAATAAAAGGCATAGCTCTTTCCGGTTTACCATAATTCAAGAGAGAAGTACGATCCACATAGTGAACCAATTGCAGCAAAAAAACTTGAATGCAAACATTGCCCTAAATCAGTTTGGCAAATAGTCAATCCGGACGACTGTCCAATGTTTATATCAAAAGATAGCATGCCTCTATCTTACTTTTAATCAATCTAAACAAAATTCAATAAAGTGAACGACTATGAACGAAAATACGCCAAAAATATGGACTCCTTTATTTATATGATAGGATGGGAGGCTTCCCTTAATACGCCATCTAAATCTAAACGAGACTGCATTAACTAGCTCCCAACAACCGAACTTCCCGGTTTAGTGTCTAATTAATAATGAAAAGCAACAACCAACACGAATCTCTAGAAGTTGATTGCAAGAATAAATACTAAAATTAAAAATAAAACCCATGATTCCCATGCAATGACTCTAACTTCGGTACTATAACGAATTCCCAAAAAAAAAACAGTGGTCTTAGCATTGATTACACAAAACGGCTGTAGCAAAAATTGCCCTAGGTAAGGCGAAATCGAAATCAATGGTTACATTTTACCCCCGTATCCAAATTGCCTCGAATATTAATTTAGCCGTAAGTAAAATCCCTAGAATAAGTAACTACGATTATTTAATTCAAATATAGAACCCCAAAACTTAAATTTCCCTCGAATCAGTTTGACATTATATAGTAAAATTTAGCCACTAGGTCGAGTCCAAAACGAATAAAATGTTATTAATAACTATTAAATAATAAACTAGGTCGCCCGAGCCGCAAAAAGGACTATCAACTCGAATCAAATCCCTAATTAGGATGACGTCACGTCAATAAATTTAGCTTAATTAATCGGACCCGAAATAAATGAAAAGTGAAATAATACAATACTAAAGATACAAGAACGCAAAACAATCTGCAATTTTAATAAAGAACTTACCTCTCAAAAAACGAGGGCACACTACACGGCACAAGAAAGAACTGCTCAGCGCTAAAAATGGCGGTCTTCACCAGTAAAAAAAACCGTTTCATAAATCCATGCGTTCGCAAGATTTTCCCGTATGGTACAACACTATAGTTAATCAAAACGAAGCTCCACAGCTAAAACGGGAATAACTACCTGCTAGTCGACAAAATCCGCCTCAGACTAACTCGGCGTAAACAAATTTTTAAATCGCCTACCTCATTAAACGGCTTCTCTGGAAAGGACCGAACCTTTTCTCCCGGAACAAGTCGACCCCTACACGCCGTGACCGAAGAGCCCGCGCACCAAACAATTCCACTATGACGCTCCTAGTCGCTCCAATCAAAACGGATTTCCTAAGACACGCGCAAGAGGTATCAATTATTACATTTCGTACTCCGAACAAGTGCGACTACTACCCAAAACTTATTTATAATTAAAGACCAAAAACGGGATGTCACAATCTAATTATTATAAATATATAGCACCTTAAAACATAGCCGCAAAACACATTTACCTAGAAACATCTCATAAAGTCATAGACCATACAAACCACAGTTATTAATGAATTATATTGTGGTTTCGAACCTTCGGCAAAATGCACTGAAACGGAGTTTTATCCACACTACCGAAACAGAATTATTGCACTCGACGCGCGTTTCGCTAACCACTGTTGGCATCATCAGGAGATGATTAAATCTGCAGTGCAATAATTATGTTACGGTATTGAGGATAAAATTCCGTTTAAGTGAATTAATGAATTAACTATTTCTAACAACCTTTTATTTTTGACATTCTTAACAATTTCATTTCAAGATTTTAACTATAAAAATGCAAGCAACCTTCAACACGTATGTACAGGGTGGCCAAATAAGCGTGCAAGGTACTGTATCTCGGAAACTATTTATTGTAGAGACTTGTGGTAAAAAATTTTATATCTAAGGTAGGCAAAAAAATCCTGGAAATTATTTTCAGCTTTCGCAGATGGCCGCTAGGGGGCGTAGCCGCCATCTTAAATTTAAAAAAGTGGTTGTTTTCGGAATTTTGCCTTATTAGATAAATTTAAGTTTGTTTGTTAAACACTTTTTGCCCTGTCTAGAAAAATAAACTGGTGGGGGGTGTTCAAATGTTTTTGTAAATAAACATCTGTAACTTCAAAACGGCTGAACGGATTTCAACCGACTTGGTGTCGTTGAAAGAAGCTTCTCTTGGGCAACAAAACCTATCTTATTTGTGGTGATTGTAATTTGCTATGTCGCCACTAGAAGGCATTTTTCGATATTACAACAGAAATTGCGAAATTTCTAAAAAAAATAAATCTATTGGTACTAGTTTTTTTTTCATGAAGAAATAGCAAAATGATGCCCAAACAAGCTAGTGAAAACCGCTCCTCGATATCTTATTCCTAACCTAAAATATCCGCAAAAGAAAATTTTACCCTAAAATCAGTTTTTTTAAGTTTTTTCTCCAAAGTTTGATGGTTGTTTTTATGGGTAACTAGACTGCCATAAAACTAGAAACCATAAAAAAATATAAACAGCTTGAATCGTCATCAATTCTAGGTTGTAACTTTTAATAAAAAAAGGCACAATTTATACCTAGGCGCATATTAACTATAATATAGGTACGAGTAAGTAGGTATATAATAAGTATAAGGCCATGAATCAAGATCAAGGACATTGGAGTCTTATCTTAATGTGTGGTGTGGCATTCTGGACCATATTTCTTCGATAGACCACTAAATGGTAAGGTGTTTCTAGATTTTTTGGTCAACCAAATACCGATTTTGCTAGAAAATGTGCCACTGGAAATACGGCAAAATTTGTTCTTTCAATTAGACGGTTGTCCAGCACATTTAGCTATAAATGTGCGAGAACATCTAAACGCAGTATTTAAACAGCGATGGATTGGAAGAGGAAGTATATTTCCATGGCCACACAGATCCCAAGACTTAACCTGTTTAGATTGCTATTTGTGGGGCGGATTAAAGGACAACGTATTTCATACTCAAACTACAACTAGGCACGACATGGAATACAGGATTCGAAATTCAATACGCAACCACGGTATAAATAAGTATATACGGTTCACTCGAGACAAATTTCCAATTTCGCCGACAGTTTTTAGATTCGAAGCGAATCGGGATCAATCTGGTTCGCAGCCAGCGGTGACTACACTACGAGGGAGAATTTACGGTCAGTGTGCAAACGCCTTGATATTCTGTACTGTTGGGTCGGGTTGAATTAAATAATTATTAAGATCGCTACAATGGTGAGATATTGTTGTGCGGATAATTGCATTATAAAAGTGGGTGAAGGATTGTCATTTTTTAGATGCCCCAAAGACCCTATCAGGTAAGATTTAAAATAATTTTTTAATAATATGCAGTTTTTCAATTACACGTATAATCGGTTTAACAAACATGTCTTTATTAAAATTCTGTTATTTACCTAAATTTGAATAAAGACAATAGTGAGAAAAGAAAACAAGTACCTACGACAAAAATAAAATACCCGTCACCACTAGCGTGAGCAAAAATCCGTTTATATTTTAATAATCGCGAATTTTTCACATGACATTTTGTGATTTTAAATCAACTCTTATATTTTAACATTGAAAATGTTTCTATTATCCTAGTAGGTATAGGGCCTCAAATCGTGAAAAAGTACATGCTACATTTGACACATGACATCATACGCGTGAGAGATCGTGTTAGTTTATTTACTTAAACTTAAATTTGATTTATAAGGTATCGGAATCGATTAAAATGACTAAAATAAATCGGAACTAACTGAAACTAACCGAAAGTTGATTGAATGACTAACCAAAACTCGCCAAAAGTAACCAATACGGGCTTAAACGTAGCGGTACAGGTTACAAAAATTAAATTAAGTTAAAACTAACCAAACAAACGGAACGATTAACCAAAAACATTAAATTTGATTATAACGTATCGGAACCGATTCAAAACTAAAACAACAAAAACTAACCAAAAGTAACTAAAAGCACCAAAAAGGGCTAAAACGTATCGGAACAGACTAAAAATATTAAAGTAGGTTGAAACTAACCCAAATTAACCGAATTTTGGCGACTAACCAAAAACATTGGTTATAAAGTATCGGAACCGGTTCAAATGACTAATATAAATTGAAACTAACTGTAATTAACAGAAAGTTGATTGCACGACTTACCAAAACTAGCCAAAGTAACCAAAAGCACTAAGGGCTTAAACCTATCGGAACAGATTAAAAATATTAAAGTTAGTTGAAACTAACCCAAATTAACCGAATTTTGGCGACTGACGTAATTTAACCAAAAACATTTAAATTGGTTATAATGTATCGGAACCGCTTCAAATGAGTAAAATAAATTGGAGCTAACTGAAAGTAACCGAAAGCTGATTGAATGACTAACCAAAAGTAACTAAAAGCACCGAAACCGGCTAAAACGTATCGTAATAGATTAAAAATATTGGAGTAAGATAAAATTAACCCAAATTAACCGAATTTTGGCGACTAACCTAAACTAACCAAAAACAGTAAAATTGGTAATAACGTATTGGAACCGGTTCAAATGACTATAACAAATTGAAACTAACTGAAATTAACCGAAAGTTGATTGAACGACTAAACAAAACTAACCAAAAGTAACCAAAAAAGCGACAACATAAAATTGACCAAAAATATTAAAATTAATTATACTCGTAACGTATTGGAACCGGTTCAAATTCTAAAATAAATAAAAACCAACTAAAACTAACAGAGGGCTGATTGAATGACTAACCAAAAGTAACCAAAAGCACTAAAACATATAGGAATAGGTTACAAAAATTAAAGTAAGTTAACCAAAACGAGCAGAACTTTGGCAACTAACCAAAAGTAACGAAAAACACTAAATTTGATTATAACGTATCGGAGTCGGTTCAAATGACTAAAATAAATTGGATCTAACTGAGACTAACCGAAAGTTAATTAAACGGCTAACCAAAACTAACTAAAAGTAACCAAAAGCGCAAAAACGGGCTAAAACAATTCGGAACAGGTTAGAAATATTATCTACAGCAACATCATGGCTAGTTATATGTTAATAGATTTTCCAATCTACAAGTGGAGAGTAATTTTTTAGGTCTTCATATCCGCGCCTATTTTTATTTTTTTATAATTATGTTAAAAAAAATTATAATGTTAAAAAGGCATTTCTTTAATTAAATATATTTTAAACACTCGTGTTTGTATTTTTACTTTTCTCTCTCTGCTTTTAAAAACTATTCCAATTACACAAATCACATGTTTGCGTTTTTATTCATCATTTTCAATGTCCTCCCGGTTGCATCTTTACGATGGACTGTGAATTTTTCAATAAATTAAGCTGGTTTTAGACTATTGTTAAAAAGTTACGGCTGTAAGGTATATAATTTGATTTTCGGCTTAGTTTATTATATTATTCATTTCCACATTCGATTTTTGTTTCAGATGTGAACAGTGGAAGAAATCTAACGGCGTGCAACTGGACTAGTTTTTACAAAAAAAAATTAAATCGATCCGTCTCTTAATCCCCGATTTAGCGTGGGTAATTTCACTTAGAATCAACGTATTTAAGTCATTTGAACCGGTTCCGATACGTTATAATCAATAGTAATGGATTGGGAGAGTTTTGGTTAGTCGTTCAATCGACTTTCGGTTAGTTTCACTTATTTTATTCATTTGCGCCGGTTCCGAAATGTTATAATCAATTTTAATAGATTTGGTTAGTTTGGTTAGTCGTCCAATCACTTTCTGTTAGTTTCGCTTAGTCTCAACTTATTTTACTTATTTGGGCCGGTTGCAATACGTTATAATCAATTTTTCATAAACCGTCTCGTGACGTTCAGGAAAAATTTCCTTGTCGTGACGCGACCTTGAAAAATCACTCGCGTGAAACCACAGAGGTATTCATTTGAACCGGCTCCGACACGTTATAATAAAATTTAATGCTTTTGATTAGTTTTGGTTAGCCGCGAAAATTCGGTTTGTTTTGGTTAGTTTTAACTTACTTTAATTAGTGGTACCTATTTTAGCACGTTTTGGTGCTTTTGGTTACTTTTAGTTAGTTTTGTTTGGTCACTCAATCAACTGTCGGTTAGTTTCAGTTAGTTTTAATTTATTTTAGTCGTTTGAATCGGTTCCGATACGTTTAACCAATTTTAATGTTTTTGGTTAGTCGCTAATATTCAGTTAATTTGGTATATTTTTAACTTACTTTAATATTTTTAATCTGTTCCGATACGTTTTAGCACTTTTTGGTGCTTTTTGTTACTTTTGGTTAATTTTGGTTAGTCGTTCAATCAACTTTCGGTTAATTTCAATTAGCTTATTTTAGTCATTTGAACCGGAGCCGATGCCGGTACGTTATAACCAATTTTTACGTTTTTGGTTAATTTTGGTTAGTCGCCAAAATTCGGTTAATTTGGGTTAGTTTTAACTTACTTTAGTGTTTTAAATTATTCCGATACGCTGCAGCTTTTCTTAGTGCTTTTGGCTAGTTTTGGTTAGTCGCTCAATAAACTTTCAGTTAGTTGTAATTTATTTTAGTCACTTGAACCGACTCCGATACGTTACAATCAAATTTAATGTTTTCGGTTAGTTTTGGTTAGTCGCCAGAATTCGGTTCATTTAAGTTCATTTTAACTTTCTTTAATATTTTTAATTTGCCCGATACGGTTTAGCCCTTTTTGGTGCTTTTGCTTAGTTGTTCAATCAACTTTCGGTTAGTTTTAGTTAGTTCCAATTTATTTTAGTAATTTGAACCGGATCCGATACGTTATAACCAATTTTAATGGATTTGGTTAGTTTTGGTTAGCTGCAAAAGTTCGGTTAATTTGAGTTAGTTTTAACTTACTTTAATTTTTTTAATCTGTTCCGATACATTTTAGTTCTTTTTGGTGCTATTGATTACTTTTGGTTAGTTTGGGTTAATTTGGGTTAGTAGATCATTACGCATATGACATCATGTGTGGCAAATGTAGCATGCACTTTTTCGTAATTTGATGCCCCATAACAGGAAAACAGAAACATTTTTAATGTTAAAAGTACTACGGCAGACGTAGCGCGATGAGAGAAATTCTCACAAATGCAGCGAATCACTTGAGATACGCACCCGGTTAATTGGCCATGTTAAAGAGGACGCCAAATAAGTCAGCTAGAGTGGAGGACAGCTCCGCTCGCAAAGCCATCTCCGAAAACTGACGATTTCGCAGAAAATGTGAGAGAAATACTCGTAGCGCGAGTAAAGAAGAGTTAAGACCTTTAAGAAGCTATAAATTTAGTTTACTAGCTTAATATGTCCTTTTTATATTTAAATTCCCACAATATTTGTCAGGTACGTTGAACCTTCTGCTTTATACATGTTTTAATAGATAAATCAAGTTACAAACTGTCAAATAAATTATTTTATTGGTATTAGATACCTTTATTTATAATGTTTCTGAATTTAGTATACGTTACTATATTTTGTGTAACTTTATTACATAGTTTTATTCATTTGAATCACGTATTAAAAATTACCTTAATCGCTCTTTGAAATCTCGTGTATCAAATAATAACCGAGGAAATAATTTTGCATCAGCTAATACTTTTCGAACCTCCCCTCACAGACTGCTCGCTGCTGCAGGCTGCATGTAGAGTAAAAACTATTTTTTTCTTCAAACGTCAGTAAATCCGTCATTACTCGACTGTGTAGGCGGCCGTGAAGTTTCGTTTTTCCTCCGCCGGAGCTTTACTTTTCACTTTTCCGCCGGCGGAGGTAAAAGTGTTGTCATAGCAACATAGATACAATACAAACAGACAACAAAATAAGCGTCAACAACTCAAGATTTATTAAACTACAATTTGTATTTATCACTCAATTTGTGACTGCATTTCTAAAAATCACTAATTTAGGAACAAATTGGTTATTATTTAATCGAACTTACTCAATAACTGCTTATCAATACGGAATTAAAACGCAATCGGAGACGCCATCTTAAAAAAATAATTATTGTTGACAGTGTCCACTGACAGCTTTATGTTACATTATATTCACCGACACCGGTCTAAGCAAGGCCACCTACGACCGTGGTCTAAGCCGCCTTGCGAACCCATTTATCTTTAATAATAATTAGATATTATTACTATTAAAAAGAGATGTT
>JAEQML010081605.1:0-11144 GCA_016904865.1 Pissodes strobi
CTATTACATCAAAGAAATCAAAAAAAATCATTTTTCACTCCACCCTAATATATATATTCAATATTATACACCTTCATGTTATTGCTATTGCTATTGTTATTGTTTGAAATAAAATGAAACAATTGGAAAAACAACAAAATAAGGTAAAGAATTGTTAAGGCAAGTAAGTATGTCTATATTTGAGTCGATATTTAAAACAGCACCCAATAAAATATTTTCTTAAATCTAATCTAAAAAATAAATGCATTAAACCTAAAAGTTAAGCTCATAACCTACCTTTATTGCCTACAATCTTACAAAAATGAAATTCACTAAAACTTAGGCTGGTTAATATAACGTCAAAATAAGGTGAAGACGAGTTCGTATAAAATTAAAGTAATGATAAAATAATAACAAAATCACAAAAAGGCTTATATTATTTGATTAAATTTCGCCCTCTTGGAAGGCCCTGGTTGAGAATCGTCGCTTGCTTCACAGGAAAGATCTGTAACTGGACTGTTAATATCTTCTGTGGAATCTCTCCGCGAAACATCCGGCATTTTATTATTAATTAGGATTTCAATATTAGACATATCTTCACTTTCTGGGGAGTCAAGATCATCAAGTTCAATGTCTGGCACATTGTCGCATGAGGCCCCGCTGCAATGGCTGCAGACTGTGGAACATTTTAATCCTGATTTTCTACAGCTGCACGCTTTTCCACAACGCCCCTTGCAGCCGCACGAAATCATCCGCCAAAATTTTCTGGGGCTGCGTCTTTGGACATCATTTTTGGGATGAGGCCGTGTGTAGTGGATATCCGCCCCCAATCGAGAGGATTCAATTCAACGCCCAACCACTTTTGCACCTGTGAGAGAATTGTACATTTATAGGTAAACTAAATCTACATATTTCAACGATGATAATTCATACCTGATGGTAGGTGCGCAGAAAGTGGAATCTAGCTGCATCTCGTGTAGGAGGTAACCTGGCAAGATTGAAGCTCGTTTTCGCAGCAGCTCTCGAGAATAGGAGGTCCGCAGCTCGTCGAGGTTATGAGTGTCGGGGTTGCCACCATAGACAACGACTGTTATTCGCTCCCCTGCTGCTGCCATCTCGTCAGGTGTAGAGGTCGGCTCAAAAAAAACTGCAGCTTCATTTACCAGGTCTGGATTTTTATGGAAGGTGGACAAAATTTTCATCTTGGCCAAAAAAACATGATGTCGAGTCACACCCACTGAAAGCATGGATTAATAGGAAAAGCTTCGGTTTTAATTTATGTCTTGGAGGAGTTATGCTGGAATAGATCCCATCTCTGGTTTTGCTTCTTCCACATTTCTTGACAAAAATTTCACGTTAGTGTGAGATTCCAGTGAGGATTATCAACAAGTCTATGTCCTCACCAGCGACTAACACTACATCGTAAGAAGAGGCAACTGTTAAAGCTGTAGTGATGACGAGCCTGTTAGCATCTTCCACTCCTGGAATACTTCAATGTTATGATTTTCCAGTTTTGTTTTCAGAAGGTTGATGAAACGAATGTTTGTTTTTCTCGTTTGACAAGAAATTTCCTTGAGGAAACTGAGCCATGGTTTTTTCATCAAATATTATTTCAGGAGATGTGTGCGACTTGACTCTGCGAAGACGTTCAGAGCTCTTCGTACCTTTTTGTGCAGTATCTGTTGGGTATCCATCGAAAACTACTGCCACATTTGAGTCATATTGAGCAGTGATGTACTGGATGTACCGGTCAGCTATCGAACCAAACGATGAGCTGTGAGACCACACAACTTTGTGGAGCAGATTACCTCCATCTACCACCACGAATTTAGTTTTTGCCTTCCATATTATCCAAGTTTACCGATTGAAATGCAGCAAATAATGAAGATTTCGTGCCTTTTCTCATTCCTTCTTCGGTGAATAGTGACATTGGGATTGGTGACAGCTCGTATGTGAAAAAACTCTGCAGTTGTTCATCCGATTTGTTTAGAACACATAGCCTGTGGAATAGTGTTAGGGGATTAACAGTGATCTTTCTATCACCAACAGTAGTTGTTCGTATAGCTGAAGAAAGGGATACCACATTGTCTTTTCGTTTGAATTTCACTTCTTGGAAGTTCTGGCCAACTGCTCTTAGCATCGATTCCTTCCCAATCTCTAGAGCCATATGGTAGTTCACAGTGGCTTCCCCAACCTGACCACTGCTGATGGACATCATAAAATCTATGGCAGGAAACGGAGGGTGATCTGAAAACCAGCGACAAAGTTTTTCAGTATCTGATTTATCTCTGGTGACACGAGATTGTCGCATATCTACATGCTGCTCTATTGTTGCAGAGTTAACGTCGCAGTATATTTCCACTTCATTGCAGATATTCTGCAAATACACCATGTCCAATGTCTACCGGGAGAGTACACTCTCAGTCATCCTACGACCTCGGGTAATTCCACCATAGCTTTTCATGGATTTCATAAGTACCTGCTCAGTGGTCATATCTGATCATATACCTGAGTAGAATTTTCTAATTCGTCTGATGGTGAAGAATCCTTGTTTTGTGAAACGTTCATAATCGAGAGGATCCATTTTCTCTCCGTTCTGCTTGGATGAATTGCTTCACCAATGTTGCCATTCGAAAATAAAGCACCCACAGCTTTGCAGGTGGTCCATTGCTCTTAAGCTTGACAAGGGCATCAGTGAATTTTTTCGCAATTGCTTGAAATCGCTCATTTTCAACTGCTTCCAATATTGCAGGTGTGCCAAAGTTGGAAAGTGTTTCTTCAATAATGTTTTCGTCTTCTTCAGACAAGTGCATTGTTTTCAGAACTTCACTTGCCAAGGCAAGGTGAGCCAAAATATGGGCTCTTACTGCTCTAGCATAAGCATGACCAGATAGCATCTTATCAATGCTGTTTTCAGCATAGATTGTCGAGAGCGGTTCTTTCAACCCACTTCTACTCATGATCATGCCTAATGTTCCCATGTAGGACATGAGTAGGTGGAAACCCCCTAGCCTCACAACTATGCTGCTCAAATCAGTATCTTGACAGTTTGCGACTATCTCTTTAGCTTTGATATAAAGGGGTTGGTCAAAAGTGACAATGCAGGACTTTTGTCTGGCAACTTGAAGATCTGTGAGAATTGTATCATACTGGGATGGAGGATAATTGATGAATGGTAGGTATATAATTTTTGATATTTCAAAGTGTTTTTCTTTTGTCATCTCCACCATAAACCCATTCCACCCCGAGAATTTCGTTTTTTTTTCAAAACCTTACCATACAACCATCAGATCTAAAAGGTTGGGCATGATTTCGTCAGGTAGTCGATGGATACTATCTATGTTCACAATTTTAATTGTTGACAAACCGTGATTCGTTGCGACTTGTTGAAAGGTTTCCAGCTGAACAGAAGGATTTCGCTGTACAAGTTTATCAGCAGTGCACTTCGTCAAACGGGCTATGTGCTTCTTAGAACATGTCGAATCATAGGAACTAACGATTTGTATACCTCTCATAGCGTGGAAGGTTCCCAGTCCGTCCAATGTGCTCACATTGCAATCGGCATTATCGAATGAAAACTGCAAAAATGAAGGCTCTTTCAAAATAATTTTGTCTGGTCGCATGATAGCTGAGGTTTCCAAAACCAAGGACTTTTTGTAACTGACTGAGAATCCAAGCGTTGACAATAATTCAACCAGATGCTTCGACCCAAATTTGTGATAGAGGTACACACCAATACCATGCAGTAATGAAGAGATGAACGAGCGAGGCCTTACTGCTGATATTATTGAATGTGCTATTGCAACACATTTTTTCTTGTATGGATCCAAGCTGCCTCGTTTGCTTTTTAAAATTACTGTTTCCAGCAATTGTCTTGAAGATTCGGGGACTACTGGATTGACATTCTGGAAGAAGTCATCGGAAGGTGGAAATTGATTTGTGTCATACACTTGCGAACGTATGTCATCTCGTATGATTTCAGCAGCTGCCCTGACTACACGTAATCTTTCTGATTGAAAATCTGCACTTCTACTCTCATATAAAGAGCTAATGAGAATTTTGTGGCCTGTAATTTTAAAACATACCGTCGTTTGTTTGGAGGATGTCTCGACGATCAAAATGTCATCGCCGTACTTTTCTAACAAGCGATTTTTGACTGTTCCCGGTTGGGGTTTTTCTCCTTCTACTTGGTTCATTAGTTCACTGAGTGAGAATTGACACTCCTCAGAGTTCGCTTCCAAAAATGAATAAATTGCTTCCATGACCTGATCAACGATAGAATGTGGATGACTTCCTCTAGGCATTCCTGTTCGTGGGATTTAGTAGAGCTTTAATTGAGAAAACCGGTGGTACCTACCATCAAGGGCAACCCAATCTGTGTTCTCCGATATCCGTTCTTATATTTTGAGAGCCCATTCGTCACCACGTTTTTCTGCTGCTTTTAAGAATGTTGCATTGAGGGACAGCTTTTGTACAGTTATTACATTGTTTCTTTTTTCAGGTTTTACCTTTCTCTGGGCCAGGAGAAATTCTTCAGTTATTCTCTCACCACAAAGAAAACATTGTTCTCTAAAATTAAACTGCTCCGAGACTGATCTTGTGCTTCTTGATGTTTTCATGCTTGTGTCTCCACGGCGAACAGCTGCCTTTATACACCTCGCATCGTTATATCTCTTTTGCCAAGCACTGCGTACAGATATTTCATTCACACCTGTCAATGAGTGTACATTTTTTTGAATGTTCCGGGAAACACTGGACGCAAGAAGGGTTTTCACTCCCTTTTCCTTAACTAAAACTGCACCTTCAGATAAATATATATATAAAACACACACTCGCGCCGGTGGCACCGGACTCCGATATTCTGTAAATTTCGACTTCAAATATTAACGAAAGAATACTTAAGTACACGCACCTTTAACGCCAGCCGGTAAGACGAGAACTGATGTGCCACGTGCAAAGGAAAGAGACTCGCAGATATGCTGAATATAGCGTAGCGGTGTTGTCGGTTGTTAACGGCAGCATGACCAACAAAAAAGAAGTTTAAAAAGCTGTATTTCGGAAACTGTTAGACCTACAGAGATGCTTTTAGTTTCAAATTATAGGAAATTTAGTCCACTTTAAAAATTTACTAAATAGTTATTTCAATAAAAAAATAGCTCTTCAAGATTAAAATCGCCAAAAACTGGAAAAATGTAGAAAATTCCGTGTTTTTTTGGATTTTTGACTACGTTGCGTTCGACCGTCGAGTTCGAAAACTTGGGTTATTCATTGGACCAACATCATAAATAACTCAGCAAAAAATCAGAACTACCAGATTTGACGCATAGTCGAATGTATATGGTTACTGGACTAAATGTGTTCTCTATGGCAAATAAGTAATAATTTTAGATAAATATTCAAAATTTATATACGACTTTCTCACTAAACGTGGATTACTGAACACGTTATATGAAAGTGTAGAATTAAATGTTATATTAGACACGTGAGTCACTTATATTGGCTCCTCTTCATGTGTTGAAGCGTTAATAACACAACCAAAATGATTTTATATTAATTACTTATACAATATTTCTTGTTAAGGAGCCATTAACCCTATTTAAATAAAGATTTCTTATTTGGTTTAAATTGCAGTTTTACTACTTGACTATATCTTCGTTTTTTTTTCATGAAAATATAATTTTAACATCAATTAACGGCAGTCTAGATTTCACATTTTACTCATTCTTTCAAATTCCTTAATGTCTTTTCAGCGTGCAAAGATCCAATGCTATGAATGAACCCAGCCCTCCGCTTTAAATGCTCTAGCCGTAGACAATCTTATGTCACTGATGCTTTTGGGTTAGTTTGGGTTATTCGCTGGAGGGATCTAAATGTAGTAAAATAATATAGTATTTTTAATTATAATTGCACTGAAGGCGTGCTTTTCGTTTCGAGATTCTATCAGTTGGTAAGATGCACGTTGTAATGTATGAAACTGGACTGTATTTGATCGGATATTTTAACTGTTACAATACTTGAATATGCGCACAGCCCAAGTTAAATTCTTAGCTGAATATTTTCCTAAAAACAAGAGGGGTTCATGTTACCTCTCACCACCCACATGCCTACCTCTCGGGTCGGTCATCATAAACTATAACAATTTTTTAAACTAAAGCTTTGTATTCAGGGAATGAACCTTATAGCTATTTCAGTTACCAATAACTATATTAGTTCGTAGTTATTTTATTAAGATATTGGAAATACAATGATAGATTCCTGAAACCGTTTCCTCACATAAATAATAAATTCATTGATAGAAAACTAGGAAGTACATATCGAATAATAATTTTTATATTTTTAATTATTTTGTTTTTATTTTGATCACATGCCGATATATATGATTAGTTCGACTTGATTTGTAATTAATTTTTCAATTTTTTCGTAAATTTATGCTTGTATCCAACAACTTCGGTTGATGTTCACTTCAAACTGAACAATTTATTTAAGAAGTTATTTCAGAAAATGGCTGTATTTGCATAATTCTAGAGCTAAAATACGTATCTAACTCTCATAAGCTTAAGCTTATTTTAATGGAACAGTATCTACATCAGAAAAATGTAATTTTAATATTTTTTAGTAATAAAAATCGTTTAAATTGATATTTTAAGTACGCTATACATTGATTAATAAATTTTATTTTATTATAACTTTTATTTTCTTAAACTTGCTAATATTTTGCTCCTATTCTAAGTATAAAGTAAGTACTGGTAGACGTTTATTGAAAGAAAGAAAAATAAATACGATAAGGACGGGTAAGTCCGTAGAGCAGAAATCTCTGTATTAGAGCGAGATGTCAACAAATTCAACACCACCTTTATGGTGTGGTAATTAATGGTTAATGACTCGTATAAATTTTATTGTATTCAATGAATCTAAATAAAACAAAAACAGGTAAGATTTAAATTTTTGGCCGTATTATTATTTTAATGTTTTCCTAATTGTAGACTAGAAATATAGAGTATCATTATATATTCAATCTGTTATCTATTTTTATGGACAATCATGATGAATCTGTTAGAGTTCAGATTCTCGACTCATCGAGAGTTATTGAAGGAAATGGACGATATGCGAAATAGTGTAAATCAAATGGCACTCAGGATAAAAAAGTTGGCTGCTAAAGATAAATAACCCACCAACAATAAAAAAAATCGATTTCGACCCAGACCGACCATACAGATAACCATGACACAGTGGTTATTACTTCTCCTAAAGTCGTTACTTCTTCTAAAGTCATTGCTCCTACACCTCACATATCCCCCATAAAAGAAGACTGGCATTATGTGGTAGTATTCAAAATCCCACCTCCTTATACAGCAAACCAGTTTGCACGCTATGCCAAAGAAAAACTTGGAAATACTGACTTTATCTGATGCTTTCCAATGCCGAAGAATAAGGACTGCTGACACTCCGATTTCAAGGTTGATGTGCAGAAAAAAAAAGGCCACCTAAAGCAGCTTAAGGACATAAGTATGTGGCCGCCGGGTACTGAAATAGTCACTACCATCTCTAACACCCTTAAAGGCATCGCCGCCTGCACCAAGTACTATACTTTGTACACTGGCTATCAACATTTTGTACCAGGCACTTTGAACGGCCGAAGCCTACCACCACGCTCTGACTCAACATCTGCACATATACTTGGAGGAGTGAGATATGTTGGGGTTGGCTCTGACAGGGAAGCTTTGGCTGCCAGTAAGTCTCTTGCGCTAGAGAATTTGGAGGTTGTTGTGGAGAAGAGTGCGGAGAGGGGTAGTGGGCTGGATATGGACCCAATGACTCCACCTATAGTGCGGCTGTCGCGAGATTCGGATGCGGCTAATGAACGTTATTTGCTGGCTAGACTGAGGGACCCCTCCATATTAAAGGCTCTTCAGCTGTTTCTTGCCCATCTTCATGACCAACCCTCCAGTGTGTGTTTTGAAGGGCACACCAACACCAGCATCAAATTAGCTATAGCTTCGGAGGGACTTCCTAGTGACGTGGACTCCTTGCGTAAGTAGGAGTTCGCGAGACCGAGAGCGAGACCGAGACTAGGTTGGTCTCGGTCTCGGTCTCGAAAAAGCAACCTTGGTCTCGATCTCGGTCTCGACGTCCAGACCGAGACCGAGACCATGCATGTCTCGGTCTTGTCTCGGTCTCGGTCTCGTATAGTCTCGGTCTCGAGATTCTGAAATGCTTTTCACCATTAACAGAGTTTTATTACACAACAGTGACGTAAATAGATTTTTTTATCGGGTGGTGGGGTGCCAAGCCTTCTTTGATATATTTTGGCAGATTTGCGAATAAACAAGCAAACATTTTTTGGTATGCCACGGCCTTATTTGACATATTTTATTATATTTGCAAGTAAAATCAATAAAAACTCTCCTGTGACTTTGTAAATAAAAATTGTTAATGCGATTATAACAAAAACTATCCACGAAACAAAATTCGACGGGCATTGTCAACGCTTTTTCTTCTTATTTTTTACATTTCTTATCAGTTGTAGCGTAGCCATACAAAGTGATGTCATTTTCAAACATTCTGTATTATGTGGAAAAATTTATTTTGAAAACCCTTAAAATTTAACGGTATACAGGGTGTCGCGAAATTAGTGGACGAAACATCAACCATGTATTTATCGGTCAAAAATAACAAAAATTTTTCTTATAAATATATATCGGGAAGGGAGCTAGAGTCTCTTAAAAATGGGCCCCTGAATATGGTTTTCATTAATTATTTCCGAAACGGTGTAAAATAGAGTTTTAAAATTTTGGGATTCTACTAACTTTAATATTCTGAATTTAAAGATAAAAATTTATAGGTAGGTGCGAACATTTTAGGGAGTGAATCTAAAAATTCACTTTTTTTGGGCTAAGTTTTTATATATTTTTTCTTCAAATTTTGAAAATTTAAATTTTTTTTCGCAAAAAAGTGCCTCTTAGTTTGTTTCGCTAGGACGCAGCATTTTTGAGTAAAACGGATTTTAATAGTTATTTATGTACCAAGGGTATTAAATAGATGTTTATGTCCTGAGGGCGGCAATCTTACAAACCCGAGGGCCTCTGGCCAGAGGGTTTATAAGTCGCCCGAGGGCGTACACATTTATTAATACCCGTGGTGCATACAAACTTTTATGTCATACTAGTTCGTTATTGCATTCACAATATGTAAATATTTAAAAAAATACGAATTTAATTCAATTATTTGAATCCATAAAGTGGACTTTATGCCCGCACGGGCATAAAGTAATCCATTATGTTAATGGTATCTAAGGTATAAAAACACAATAATGTACTGGTATGACATAAAGTATATTGACTGCAAAAAACGGGTGTAAAATGAAGGTTATAATTTTTGATATTCCCCAAAAATTCCTTTTGACGTTACAGACTTCATATTATTATAAAATAGTAGAAACATTTGTTCCAGAAAAAAGTTATGACAGATTTTCAAAATTTGATAAACTATAGCATTCAATTTACACCCGTTTTTGGCAGTCGGAATACATTTATAATCCGTTTTTCTCAAAACCCTGCGTCCTAATGATACGAAATAAGAGGCACTTTTTTACGTAAAAAAATTCAAATTTTGAAAATTTGAAAAGAAAATAAATAATAAATAATAAATAAATAAATATATTTCAGTAAATGGTTATACAGCTTTACATTATGCAGAACGATGTACACACCTAGATACAATATCTGTGTGTGTACAAGAAGAGAGAGAAAAAAAATACATATTGTATATTACCATTTGAAATAGTGATAAAAAATATAAGCCTGTTACAATCAATGACACACTACACTACACATAACATCTTTGACGCACCATAAATTGCTTGATTAATTTAAACAATTCAAGAAAGTAAGATATATGTAACTATTTACTATTTAACTATTTCATAGCCCTATATTTTAATCTTACAAGTATACGCCCTTTAACCCGAAATTAACATTATACCCAAACAGGAAAAAAATATATATACTTTTTAAATTCCCACCCCACATGCTGACTTACGAGAGGTATCGTACATACACGCATATAGGTACAACTAAAGTAATTATCTTCGCAGAACGGAAGCAAACATTTCAAAGTCGTCCCAGATCAACCTACTTATTTTTTTACTAAAAAGATGTTTGTTTTGCACCTGTCTAATATTACTCGGAAGTAGGTTAAAAAGTTTTGAACCAAAGTACGTCAGGTATCGTTGAGTAGTTGTTTTCGTCAGAAAAGGTACACTAACATCATTGGCGGCTCTTCTTCTAGTGATGTGATCCGAGTGGACTATTTGTCTTAATTTTGGAGTTTTATATACAAATACAAGCACTGACTTAACATATAGTTGTTGGATTGTAAAAACTTGGGTTTCCCGATAGAGAAGTACGGTGGAAGATCTGGGCGGCTTTCTAAAAATAACCCTTAGCAGATATCTTTGAGTAACGTTCAAAGTCTTTAGGGTAGTATCAAATGATCCTCCCCATATTGGAAGGCCATATCTAATAACTGATTCCGCCAAAGCTGCATATAACATTCTTAAGACATGCAAAGGCATACAATTTCTGAGTTGATAAAATTTATAAATAAGTTTACGGATTTTTAAGTTTATACTTTCTATATGTTTCTCCCATTTAATTTTTTGTTCAATAAATACAGGGTGAAACAAATTCGCTTCTCACTATTGGGATCTTGTAAACGGTAAGAGATACAGCAAAGTTTAAATTGGGGCAAAGTTGCGTAATTTAATGGTCATTGATATGCCGTTGAGAAATTGAGAAAATTCCAACTACTTCCGGAGATATCCGTAATAAACCGAAAATCAGCTATTTCATTTTTATTTTTTCCTGACTTTATTTCAAGATATAATATAAAATGAATTTAACATTATTATTGCCACTTTTTCTCCTTTATAAGATGGCAGTATCAAATTTTAAATATGACGTTTCGTGTCCGGGCCCCCATCATCAACTTCATTTTTTTAAATACGGACCTGGATTTTTTATTTAACTTTTTAGAAGCCTTTGGCCTCCTTAAACCAACGATGTATTACACTTATCAATAAATAAACAAATCTAGATTTTTTCCATAAGAGATAATGCGTTAGACAGAGATGGGGCGATCTTTTTTTACATGATTTCACTTATAAG
>JAEQML010081606.1:0-11144 GCA_016904865.1 Pissodes strobi
CACGTAATACATGATTATATTTATATGATCGAAACTGTGCCCTACTCGCTGAAAGAGGTAGCTATATAAACCTTGATATGCCTCGTGATAGTCCTAGAAGAAACTCGGCAATGCTTGACTCAACAGCGTAAGAAATTGAGGTTTAAATATTTTATGGCGTCTGTTCTCCAAATCTGGTCTATTTTTAAATTTGTTTGATAAAAGTTTTATACATGGGGATTTCTCGTGTCTCTGCAAACGAGATATGCTTCCAGGTCTCGGACAGTAAATAAATGTTTTTTTATGCCCCAGATTGCACGAAAAAATATGAAACTTTAAGTTTATCTTCTCGGACCCAAGGGAACGATTAAAGTTATTTTTTGTAAATTCCTGTATTTATTTTTCCTTTCAAAGAAAGGCGCCTAATATTGGATACTTTTGAGTAAAATGTTAAATTATTACAAAAAAAAACAGTTCACTAACTAAGGTGGCGGCACCAGAGTGGCAATGAATGAATGTTAGCTGGTTTTTCAAAATTAATTTGGTTTTCTCTATTAACGAAAGTAATTGAGGGTTCCACATTTGGTTTAATAGAAATATTTTGCAAAACAAGACCATTCGGTTCAGGTTTTTGAGCAAAAGGTTTAGATTCGGATGCTGCTTTGTCATTGAATTAAATTAGAATATGCCCTGAAAACTATGAATCCCAGTAAAGATGGTGGTTCTGATCAAATACCCATAGAGATTATCAAGCTTTGACGAGGATGTATTGATATTCTTCAAGAACTTTCAACAACATTTATGATAAAGAAGAGATCCCCAAGAAACAAAATACAAGAAAATGGGCATATTACCGAACCATTGCACTCATGAGTCACACCTTAAACTTGTTTTTGAATATAAGCAAAACACAGATAGAATTCCGAGAATGACTTGGATTAATGTGCTTGTCCAGCGCTGTCTCTATATAAACATGTATGTGTTTTCCTGTTACATCGACTTTGAAAAAGCCTTTGATAAAGTAAAGCATGAAAATTACATCGCCTGCTTGTCAGCAAAAACATCGACTCGGTCGACTTGAGAATAATTGGTAATCTATATTTTGGGTATTTCTACAAAGGTAGAAAACCATCTAACGGAGGAAATGGAGATTTGTCGAGATTTAAGACAGGGATGCATTCTTTATCCACCCTTTTTCTAACCTTTAGAGTGAGGCTAATTTTAAGCAAACCTTGGAAGAGGAATCAGTGGCAATGGTTATAAATGGAGAAGTGATTAATAATGTGAGATATGCTGATAATACCGTCTTGTTAACCAGCAATCTAAGATATACACAACACCTCCTAGAAAAGTTGAACGATTGATGTAGCGAATATGGTCTAAAAATAAATTTTAAGAAAACTAAACTGATGATAGTTACAAAGTTCCCACAAAATCAAAACCATGCAAACGTGGTGGTAGCGAATACCGCAATAGAGAATGTGCAGGCATATCTACGAACCTGGATACAACAATCCGGTGATCAAAGTCAACGTCAAGTATGCTTTATTGCCACAGAAAAATTCAAATAAATTTTATGGACAAAGCGAACTAAAATAAATAAACTAACCATAGTAGGGCAAATACAAAACAAAACAAAACTTAATATATACAATAATATATACGATAAAAATAGAACAAGCAATTTTCAAATTGAAATTGGTCACGATTTAACAAAAAAAACTATATTACAGAACATCATAAGCAATTGAACTAGATCCACAGGAAGTACACAAAACATAGGGTAGAGAAACCCAGTGTTATCAAAATATTAAAAATACATTATAACGAAGAGTCCTATTTGAAAAAATAAGGAATGTCATGTCGGTGAACTTGACTCAGGCCATGTGCATATGCTGCAGAGTTGAAAATACCGAGTAAAAGTAAACAAAACACGACTAAAATTGATAGCTTGGTATTTAATTTTGTGTAATTCCTCTATATCCGAAAATCACTAATTCGTCAAAAAGATAATTCTATACCTAAAAATAAAAAATATATTAATATAAAAAATTTTCACCGCCGCACATGAAGCCCAAGAAAATTAATGGAGGAAAAAATAAAATCTAATTCACGCAAAACTCATTTATAGAATAATAAGGTCTTTCTAGTAGGTAAGCTTTCGTTTCTTCACTAAATTTAGCAAATGTAGGGATGGATTTAAGATGTAGCGGGAGTGTATTGTATAACTTCTTGGAATTATAAAGAATAGAATTTTTTGTTAATTCAAAGGAGGGAAAAGGAAGGTAGATGTCCTGACTCGAATTTCTTGTTGAGTACTCATGTTGTGGCCTTTCGGGAAATATGGTTCGATATTTGCGTATTAAACAAGTTGTTTCTAAAATAAACAAAGCAGAAAGCGTAAGAATTTTATATTTTTTAAAGTAGTAATCGCAATGAGCTCTGCCATTAAGACAAAATAAATAACGATTTGCTCTCTTTTGAAGTTTGAAAATGGTACGAAATTGCTCGGTGTTACAGCAGCCCCAAAAGGGAAGGCCGTAGCGAAGATGAGATTCAAACAAAGAGAAGTAAGTGAGCCTAGCAGTAGACAGATTTAGTTCCGATCGAATTGCGAAGGCAGAAGAAAGCTTTTTTGTTAAGGAATTAATATGTGCGGACCACTTAAGGTTGGCACTAATACTCAAACCTAGGAATTTAGCCGATTCAACGTATTTAATATTGCTGTTGTGAAGTAGCAAAGGTTGTTGTAAGGTTGTTTTATAAGATAAGGCTACCGTTTTATCAACGTTGAAACACAGACAATTTGAGTCACACCAAGTTTTGATTGTGACGAGGTCGCTGGAGATATTAGAGTGTAGGGAGAAAGTATTAGAATCACTCCAAGTTATGCTTGTGTCGTCAGCAAAGAGAGAAATTTTACCATTGATTTTTAGGTATGTAATGTCATTAATATATATTAGAAAAAGGATAGGCCCAAGAACAGAGCCCTGTGGAACTCCACTGGTAATTAATCTGCAATCAGAATCAGAACCGTTCGCTCTAACATACTGCTGTCTATTTTCAAGATAAGATTGAAACCAGTTCGAAGGAATACCACGGATTCCATAAAAATTTAGTTTTCTTAACAAGATGTCATGACACACACAGTCAAACGCTTTAGCGTAATCACAGAAAAGTGTAGCAGTGGAGAGATTGTTGTTAAGGGATTAGTAAACATCGTGAAGCAACGAGAACATGGCGTCATTTGTACACTTGTTTGGTAAAAATCCGAACTGTTCCTGGGACAGTATGCCAAGTCTAAGGAGAAATGGCATGAGGCGATTTTTTAATAACTTTTCAATGATTTTAGAGAGTACAGGCAACATAGCAATTGGACGATAATTGCATAAGACATCCTTTTCACCTCCCTTATGAAGAGGAATAATTGTCGCAGTTTTGAGGCATTCGGGAAAAACACCTTTCGTGAAGGACGCATTAATTAAGGAAGCTAGGACATCCAGAATTGGAAGTGGGAGGTTCAAGAAAATTTTAATTGACAGATTATCAGTGCTACAAGCTGATTTACTCTTTATGCTGCTCATTACCTGAAGAAGTTCAAGGCTGGTTACAGGGCTTAGGAAAAAACTATCAGCGACTTTTTTAGAAGAAGGAAGAAACGAAAGAGGGTCGAGAGAAGGAGAAATACCAGAGGTAACATTTTTGCTCACGTTGACAAAATATTCGTTTAAATCATTTGGTTTTGGCATGTTCTGATTCGCGAAATTTGTTTTGCCTATAAGATCGTTAATAATAATAATAAACAAAGATGAATACAGTTAGCTAGATTAACATTCGTGAAGACGAAAAGTCGGAATATTAAGAAAGGACTTAGGATGAGGCTGCTGTGCTAAGTATTCTCCACGCTCTTGTATGGAGTTGAAGCTTGGACCCTTAAGAAGAATCACATGGACAGACCACAAGCCTTCGACATGTGCTGCTACCCTAGAATGTAGCGTATCCCCTGAACCGATAAAATCACTAATAACGAAGTCCTTAATCGCATGCAAAAAGAATGAGAAATCATTTACACCGTACAAAGAGAAATCTTCAATACCTGGGTCATATAATGGGAGGATTCAAGTACACACTTTTACATCTGATAGTTTAAGGAAAGATTAGTGGAAGGAGAAATGCTGGTCTTGGTAGACGCCGTGTGTCCTGGCTGAAAAACGTAAGAGACTGGTTTAATTGCATCAGTGTTCAACTGTTGCAAGCTGCTGTAAATAAGATCCATATAGCTGTGATGATAGCAAACCTCCCATAAGAAGAAGTATTAGTCATATTTGCTTCATCCGATGGTTTTCTTTTTTCAGTAGCCATAAATGCAGAAAATATATTATTTCAGTTTACCTCAAATTACTCCAATATTGTGAACGTATTGCCAGAGTACAAATGATATCGAGTAGACCCACTCAGCAAAAATCGTTTTATGTTTTTGCATCAAACGCAAAAGCTGCAGCACGGTAAAAAATACTCTACTTGCAGCAGCGAGCAGTCTGTGGGGAGACATTCAAAAAGTATTCGCTAATGCACTTTCCTCTGTTATTATAAGACAACGCGATGCGAAAGTACACAATATCAGGGCGTTTGCACACTCTCTGTCCCTCGTAGCGGGTGCTCGGTGGCCAGCAGAACCAGATTGATCCGAGTTCGCCGCGTCGCCAAATGCCGTCGGCAAAATTGGAAATTTGTCTCCAGTGACCCTACCGTATACTTATTTATACCGTGGTATTGAAATGTAATATTAGGCACTTCATACAATTTTTAGATTGGAACTATTTTAGAAAAAAAAAGCAGTTTTTTTTATTATAAAAACTGTGGTAATATTTACTCTATAATATGCGCCCCCATTCAGAAACTGAGCACCTATTTGTTCTGTTTCGCATTACATAGTTCTCTAATAATTTATGCAAAAGATTTACACCGCCTATATTCGTGTCATATTCTATTACAATAGCTGCATGCCTTATTTGATTGTGTTTATTTTCGATAGGTTTTCAGCCAAACCATTCCATAAAATTTATTTTACCTCCTCTTATAATTAGTTTATCGCCCTTCCTAACCTCCTTAGTTCATTGCAGCCCAGTAAAATGAAACTCTTTTTTTCTTGGTGACGAAAAAGTAACAAATGACTTTGCACATTTTTGATGTGCTGATTCTAAAAAAATACGGTTTTTTCGTAGCAGCTCCAGGCTAATTTGCCACTTTAAGTTACATGAGTATTTTCCGTGCTAACTATTATTTTCGGTTAGTTTCTATTATCCCGTGTATATCTCTGCCTTGCCCGGTTCAGTTTATTATTAAATTCCGTGGGTGAAATTATTGTATTACCATTTTGTTAAAAAAATGTTGGGCGTTCTTTAGTAATATAAATCATTGCATTAAAACCATGGCATCCAGAAGAAGATTTAGATGTGTGAATAATCCAGGCGCGTTTTGTTACATGTGTGATGAATGCACTTTGATAGAAAGTACTTCTGACTTTGTGAAAATAACTCATCTAGCTTATCACACGGCTTATCACTTGGGAGACCAGAATAAATCTTGCGCTTCACGTTTCTTATGTAAAGCATACGTTGAACATTCGTGAGGGTAGAAAGTGGTAGAAGAGAAAGTAGTTTCGAGTATCAATGGTTTGAGTTTGGG
This sequence comes from Pissodes strobi, assembly GCA_016904865.1. Lineage (NCBI taxonomy): Eukaryota > Metazoa > Arthropoda > Insecta > Coleoptera > Curculionidae > Pissodes > Pissodes strobi. The sequence continues at coordinate 5,668 of JAEQML010081606.1, forward strand.
GCTATTTTTGTCTCGTAAATATCAAAGGCATCAATCGGAACAATAAATATCAATGGATCTAGATTCAACAAGGAGACCTGTACTGCATTCTCAAGAAATACTTATTCCATGATGTAATCAGAAAATGGCAGTGATTCTGAAGCAGATAGATTCAGAGGATTGCGTCCAGATTAAATGAAAATAATTTGCTATATCCAGATACTAATATTACATTTTATCTCAAAAGAGATCAGAATCTGCTGCCTTTATTCTCTAGTGAAATTAACCTGATATTCTGTAACGATATAAGAGGACTTTTAGAAAAAATGGATTTGCCAGAATAAACTCCACACGAATCGCGTCTTTTTTCACAAGAGAGAAAATTTGATTTCCACCCTTTTAGAAACAGTTAAAAACCGCAGCCATCAAAATGTCTGTGAACGATGATTTTTTGCCAATTCTCGCCTAACCCCAAGTTATCTTACGAGATAGATGAGGAAAATAGACGTATCATTTTTCTATGTTGGGGTTTGCAACTTTCGACACTAAAACAGGGTTTTATCCATAATAACGAAACATTATTTTTACGGTCAACGCGCTTTTCGCAAATCATGTTAGCATCAACAGGACATGATTAAAACTCAAGTTTGATCAGTATAATAGATTTCAAAAACTAGATCTGATAGACCAAATCTAACGGCTATTTTGGATTCTGTAGCCAAAAATTATCTAGAAACAGTTAAAAAACGCAGTCTTCAAAATGCGGATATTTCTAGTAGCTTTTATCGTGTTTGTAAAGAGAACCATATCATTAAAAGGATTGTTTCGAGTATGCCTTTATAAAATTCTCAATGTACTTTTGGATCTCATTTTAATCATATAGATTTTGGCAGTCGGCAACAATAGGGTTACAATGTTGAGAACTATTTCGCAACAAAAAACACTATAAACCGCAGCAGTTGCTCTTGCTGTACAAAGCGCAAATAAGACCGTGCTTAGAATATTGCTCACATATTTGGGGTGCCGCACCAAAGCATACCCTAAAGCTGCTGGATTCAATTCAGAAGAGGGCTGTGCGTCTCATCGGCGATCCGGAGTTGACCCGGAATCTGGATAGGCTGGAACATCGCAGACATGTGGCCGAGATGTCTCTGTTTTACAGATACTTTCACGGCAGATGTTCCCAGGATTTGGCCCACATAATCCCGCCCTGGCAACTCCTGTCAGACAGTCCCAACAGACGGCAGGAGCACACCAGTTCGTCGTACAACTAGAAACACCTAGAACATCGCTTTACCAGAACTCTTTTGTCTGACGCACTGCAACACAATAGTGCGGATTTGTCGTCGATGTTTGATTCATTAAAGTATATTTGATCAGCTAATTATAATAATTCGTGTGATCTTAGCGGACCTGAAAAGATAAATTACTTGAGGAAAAAAAGGTTTTTGTTCCCAAAATGGTTTGGAATCCGAAATTTTGCGTTAAAAAATAAAACCCTACACGTAGCGTAGATTGTAGCAGTAAAGACCCAGTCGGTGAAACTAACATTATTAATGGTTTAATATCAGAAAAAATAGCTTTGACGAAACTCTATAAATACAAGGTACCTATCCTTATGAACTAAGCAACTATGTCAATAATAATGCTATTTTTTCTGTGCACAGGAAAAAAATAAGTTATTTTGTTCCCTAGGGAAAAAATGTATAGAAAGAATATCAACGCCAATAATTTTTTCTGGATTTCCCAGGTAAGATTTTTCGCGAAGCTTCTTGCGCTGTTTCACCTCTGGTGGAGTGAAAGAAAACACAACATCGCTGGTCAATTTTTTTTAATAAAGATTTATAAGCGGGTTTTAAAGTTCCGACTTACATTGTCAGTACTGACAAATAATATTAAAAATCAAATAAGCTATTACTAAGACAACGTTAATTTCCGATAACGCGTCATTTTTCTAAAATTTGTAAACGTCTTAATTTTCCGATTTTAACAAGTTTTTAATATCTTACAGCCGTCTTTATACTGTCACAGAAAAAAAATTATATTATACGCGCAAAAAAGTAAGATTTTAGCGCTCGGTGTAGCCTCCCTCCCCTTCACACCTTGCGCTAAAATCTAGTACTTTTTTCCGTTGTATAATAAATAACTAATTTTATTTCAATTTTTACATGTATGTTTGTGCCCAGGCATTGTCGCGGGGCTTTTGAGCTGTTCACTGACTGAAAGGGAGAGTTTTATGAAAGGTCACTTTAGAATAGTAAGTTATGGTATTACCAGATCTTACTTGTATTTTTATATAAGCTATAGTAATACTAATATTCAGAACTTTATCCTATACACAGAAATATTGTGTCCCTTAAAGTATCTTTATCGCATACGACGAAACGTGCAACGCCACAAAGTTTGTGTTTTAAAAATTAAATTAAATGGGGTCTTGTAGCCATATAGCAACAAGGAACAAACGTAACTCTAATCTTGCGAATTGAGGATAACCTAGCCGCTTTAATACAATATATCTGAACACACTTTTTTAGTACCATCACCTAGATTTTATTTTTGAAACTACAAATTTTATTAGTAATGGCCACGTAATTAAACGTCACATTAAAAATTTAACTTGTAAATAGAGCGGAATAGTTTGATCCGTTTGTAAAGATCTATCCAGTGGCGTCAACTTTTATTTCGGACGAAAATGCACTTCAGATATTTCCCATCAAACTAGAAGTTTGTATTACCAAATAGGCAATAAGATTCTGCACATGTGTAAAATCACACAAATATCACCATTCAATTGCAGTGTCACGAGCCGTTTTGTCTAGGGTATATCGATGCGAAAAGCCCCCGTATATAATCAGGCTTCGAAGTACTCTCGATCGAGAAATTAAAATAAATTCGTGTCGCTAAACAAATCGATTTCGACCCAATTTAATTTAGCGCGTGAAATTAAAATCGATGGCCTTCTACTATTTTCGTAGTACGTACTGGTTTCGGATTGACTACCAGGTTTCATCGCGCGCACAGTTAACTAATTATCCCTGATTAACTGGGAAATTCTATTGATTGGAGTGGCATAATGACAATTCCCTTTTTGCTACTCTGGGTAGCTTTTTTTGTGGATGCCTATACATCGAAATCCCAGGTTTTTATTGTTTAATTCCCTTGGATGAATTATTGAGAGGAACATGTGATTAGCCGTGCTGGATATTCATTGGTGGAGCGAGTGTCCGAGTCTGTACCTTGAATTATCGGTTTACTGGCGCGACTCTCTCTACGACCTTTGTGAGTCAAGCAGTTATATTGGACGCCGGTTGGAACAAATTTTGATTTTTACCTGTTAATGGGATTTTTCCAACCCGGTAATTTTAACAGTTTCAGTCTTTAGTTGTGCCTTATCTTTAGTTTACCCAAATATACCAAATAAATGCATATTACTGTTTCGTTCTTGTTTAGAGTTTATAACGTTACATGTGTGGTTGTAAAAAGCAAAAGACCATTTGCAGTCGTCTCATATTCCTCGATCTAATGAAATGAAACACGACTAATCTATCATGAGAAACTAAAGGTCACCCTCACCAGCCCTTAACACAATCAAATGTAAAAAATGAAGTTTAGCAGATTACGTAAGTCTAGTTTACCAAAATATACTACATAAATGCATATTATTTCAAGTTTTGTTCGTTTTCACAATTTATAACATTAGTGGTGGTTGTAAAAAGTGCATTTGATTCGTCTCTCAATCCTCGATCTAACGCGGTTAATTTTACTTAGTATCAAATTATTTTAGTTATTAGAGTCGGTTAGTGGTTCAATCAACTTTCAGTTAGTTTCACTTAGTCTAAACTTATTTTGGTCATCTGAACCGGTTCTGATACGTTATAATCAATTTTTATTAAATTTTGTTAGTCTTGTTTAGTTGTCCAATCAACTTTCGGTTAGTTTGACTTAATCTCAACTTATTTTAGTCATTTGAACCGGTTTCTATACGTTATAATCAATTTTAATAGACTTGGTTAGTTTTGGTTAGTCGCCAAAATTCGGATTGTTTTAGTTAGTTTTAATATACTTTAATTTGTGTAATCTATTCCGATACATTATAGGCCGTTTTGGTGCTTTTGGTTAGTTTTCGCTAGTTATTCAATCAACTTTCGTTTAGGTTTAGTTAGCTTTAATTTATTTTAGTCATTTGAACCAGTTCCGATATGTTATAACCATTTTTAATGTTTTTGGTTAATTTTGGTTAGTCGCGAAAATTCGGTTAATTTGGGATATTTTTAACTTACCTTAATATTTTTTTTGTTTTGGCCATTTTTGGTGATTTTTGTTACTTTTGGTCAGTCCTTCAATCAAATTTCGATTCATTTCGGTTAGTTTTATTTTTTTTAGTCATTTAAACCGGTTCCGTTGCGTTATATCCAATTCTAATGTATTTGGTTAGTTTTTGTCAATCGCCAATATTCGTTTAATTTGGGTTAGTTTTATCTTACTTTAATATTTTTAATCTGTTCCAATACGTTTTACCCCTTTTTGGTGCTACTTTTAGTTTTAGTTAGTCGTTTAATCCACTTTCGGTTAATTTCAGCTAGTTTTAATTTATTTTAGTCATTTGAACCGGTTCCGATTAATTTTAGATATTCGCCAAAATTCGGTTAATTTGGGTTAGCTTTAACATACTTTAATATTTTAAACTGTATTTTCAACTTTCGGTTAGTATCAGTTATTTGAACCAGCTCCGATACCTACATTATAATCAAATTTAATGTTTTTGGTTAATTTTGATTAGTCGCCAAAATTCGGTTCGTTATGGTTAGTTTTAATATTTTTAATAAGTTCCGATTCGTTTTAGCCCTTTTTGGTTCTTTTGGTTACTTTTGGTTAGTCGATTAATCAACTCTCGGTTAGTTACAGTTAGTTCCAATTTGAACCGGATCCGATACGTTATAATCACTCTTAATGTTTTGGTTAGTTATGGTTAGTCGCCAATGTTCGGTTTGAATTAGTTTTAACTTACTTTTATTTTTTTAAAATTGTTCCGATACAATTTAACCCTTTTCGGTGCTTTTGGGTACTTTTGGTTAGTTTGGGTTAGTCGTTCAATTAACTTTCGGTTAGTTTCAGTTAGTTTTATTTTATTTTTGTCATTTGAACCGATTCAGTCCGCATAAACAAACCAACACGATCTCTCACGCATATAACGTGATGTGCCAAATGTAGCATGCACTTTTTCGCGATTTGATACCCCATAATAGGCAAACAAAAACATTTCCAATGTTAAAAAGTGAACGTATACCCCTGATTTTTTTAGACACCCTGAATAATTTAATTATCCTTTAAACTTGACAAAATTAAAATAAAAATAGACGTGTCAGCTTTTATTTCGCAAATTTCCTGTTTTTATATATATTTAGGCGTTTATAGATATTTTTATCACATATTAATATAGATATATCAATATAATTCAAAACCATCTCTAGTGGTGACCAATTTATTTTCTATCGGGT
>JAEQML010081607.1:0-11144 GCA_016904865.1 Pissodes strobi
AAGATTTGCATCATCCTGAAATTTGACCAAATCATTAGCATAAATCAAGAAAAGAGTTGGTCCGAGGACAGAGCCCTGGAGAGCCCCATGCAGAATATGACGCTTCTGGGAGACGGTACTCCGGAAGGCGACAAACTGAGAGCGATCTGACAGATGTGAAGTTACGAGTTTCACACTGCCCCCATCAAAACAATAAAAAGACAACTTTTCCAGAAGTATACGATGTGAGACACAATCGAAGGCTTTAGCCAGATCTAAAAATGAGGCACATGTGTCATTTCCGTGCTCAAACCCATCCAAAATTTGCCCAACAAGAGAGCCTATAGCAAGTGTTGTGGTCTTCTTCTTTACAAACCCAAATTGTCGCTGGAAAAAGAGGCCACTCTCCATTAATTTGAATCCTCAACACAGACTCAAAAACCTTCGACAAAATAGGCAGCAGCGAAATAGGACGGTAACTTGAACAGTCCTCAGTGTCCTTATAAATTGGCACAACCTTGGCTGTCTTAAAGGCTTGAGGGAAAACACCGAATACCATGGCCCGATTCATGAGTTTAGTGAGAGGGTAGACTATTAGGTTTTTTATATTTTTCACAATTACAGCACTAATATCGAAACAGTCTTTGCTTTTACTATTTTTGATTTCCGTTATCAACTGTCTAACGTCAATGTACGTGACTTTTTTAAATTCAAAAGTGTTATGAGGTTTATATTGTGTTAAGTTGTGGTAAGTAATCACACCGTTATTAAATAGGACTACTGCTTTTCACAATAATTATGAATTTTTTGTTACAGTTAGTTGACTTTGTATTTATAATAGGGCCATTGCTAATTTATTTCTCACCATTTTATAGGTATTTTATTTTTTACTTACATTCTTGCTTTGGATAGAATTGCATTTTGTAACTAAATATCTTCAAAAATGTAAAATTTCCATTGTAATTCTAGTTTTGCTCCTGGAAATATTTGTACACATTCCATCTAAATTCGAAATCCATTACTCTGTTTGGATGTTCTAGTTTTGTTAATGTGCTTTGTGGAACTTTTAGTGCTTCGACACTTTAATTGTCTTAAATCTTGATCCTAAATTGCTTTGAAATTAACACTACATTAAGCATATATAAGTTTTTTTTAGAAAACCTTATATGGTTTAAGATTAATAAACAGATTTTTCTAAAAAGATGGCAGTGTGCTTCTAAATGCTCTGATTTAAAGTAACTTCAATAGTCCTGACAATTATTTTTATAAACTATAATATGCTAAATACTTAGTTACATATTATTATCACATAACAGCATATAACGATCATATAAAGTCATATAAGTTTATAGATATTCTAAACAGTTCGATCACTCCTTCTTCTTCGTTCTTATAAAAGCCTGCTTTTTTGGGTGTGGTCTTAATCACTTATCTCGTACCAGACCACTGCAAAGCAAAAGGACTGCCCGGCCGAGCCAGTAGTTTCGTGGGCGCGTCGGGAAGAGGGAAACTCATTGCTTGAATAGCCAAGTGCTTTGACTGGTTAGAATATCAATAGACTCTCTAATTATGTTCCATATTATGAAATTAAATAATATTTGTGATCATACACGGCTACTGTTTATATGGAATATCAAGTTACTCCACCCGCCAATGCCCTAAGAATAGTGGATTAGATGTCAGTTAATGAGGTGCGAAATATAATCATGAATTTAAAGAACAGTCCAAGTAAGATTACCTTGGCTTTAATGTCAAAAAAGTGAAAACCCTTAGAGAACTGATTTTATTTACCTGCTTACAAACACAATAAATCTTTATGTAATTGCAAATACGCTTCCCGATTTTCTGAAAATTGCGCAGGTGGCACCCATATACAAAAAGGATGGCTCAAATGAAGTCTCAAATTACCGTCCAATTTCAATAATACCCGTATTTGCGAAATTTTTTGAGGCTTCGGAAGTTATACTGTTTGCGGATGATACCGCAGCCATAAATAGTGCTGACAGCTTGGCTTGCGGGTTGGTAGTGCGCAGATAGACATTCAGAGTTGGTTTGTATCCAATAAGCTATGCTTAAATGCCTCGAAAACGCAACATTCCTGATTTAATGGCATTTCCCTTATTGTTTTCAAGTATATGATGTGGAGCTCCTCAATGCTATAATCGATACTGATCTTAATATACACGGTGTTTCAAATGTAAGGTAAAATATTTAAGGGGGCGATTCTTGGGTTCATTTTAAGAAAACAACTTCATATGAACGTATGTCCTAATCGTTTTAAATTTTGAGATACAGGTTGGTAAAATCTTTAAAAAATTATCTTTAATGAAATTTGGCACGCAGCTACAATGCATTTTCTGATGTACAACAATTTTTTTTATTTCTTCCAGTGGCGTTCGTGTGGGATTTGAACTATATTTTAAAAGAAAAATATGATACGTCACTGCTTTGTCTCGTACCGAAAATTATTTTCATAATTCTCATTCATTTTTGAGCAAACTTGATCTCTGGATTTTCTCTCCAGCGACACTTCAAGATCTTTTACAGTCCTACGGCACTGTGATATAAGCCGCTTCTGATTGGGGTGTTAACGTCACTTTTACTTTATCTGCAGTCAAGTGATTTATTTCGACAGGTCTAGTAGTGCAGTGGTAAATTTCTGTATTTGTGATACGGACGGCCCGCGTTTGGTTCCCGTGGGTGGCAAGGCTTTTGTGTTTTATTTTTTTAGTTATGTTTGTTTCTTTTTGTAAATTTGGGTTAGTTTGAGTTAATTTTGGGCGCAGAGGGCCATGTGTGAAGAGTTAACAGTACTCTAAAGTGACGTTATGGTGGGTTAACGTCACTTTAGAATACTGTTAACTCTTCACGCATGACCCTCTGCTCCCAAAATTAACTCAAACTAACCCAAATTTACAAAAGGAAACAATCATAACCTTAAAAAAAATCAGAAGCAGCTAATATAGCATAGTGTCGTAGGACTGTAAAGGATCTTATAATGCTGACGGGTGATATGAATCCTGTAAAATTTCTTGGCATACGCATCGACATGAGACTGACATGGGCGGAACACGCCACATATTTAGTATAAAGATTAACAAGAACATTATTAAAATGAGTCTTAAAAACACTGTCTCCTGTGATGTGCTCACCTATCGTAGAGATACTGTGTTGGAGAAATTCTACATATTCATCCAGATTCTTTGCCACCCAGAGAAGAAGTGCCAGGGCTACATTTGAAATGTTGTAGGGGATCATTTGTCTCTGGGAATACTAACCATGCCTTCAACTTACATTATCTACTGTGTTCTTCACGTTGAAAAAATGTAGAATGTTACAATATAATAGAGATCTGCATAATTATAATACAAGAAAAGCAAGAAACAAACATGTCTTAAACTAATATTGGTGTTAAGTTTTTTAATGTATTGCCTAATTGAGTTAACCAACTCAATAGCAGAGTATTTAAAAATAAAATAAAAAGTTTTCTTAAGGAAAGAGCCTTCCATACTGAAGCTGAGTTTCTAAACTGTGATTTTTACTAATTTACTAGAATCAATTTGTAAAATCGTGAACTTGTATTATGGAATTTTGTGCTCTCATTTTAATTTGAAAATACCTCGGAAAATACTGTTTTTAGTGATACTTTGAAATATTTTATTGTATTTTGTTTTGTTTTTAAACTACCCATGTTTACTGTATTTTGACTTGTGAAAGTGCTCTCTGACATGTATTATCATTAATAAAGACTTGAATTTGATGATTAAGCCCGAAGAGCGACAATCCAGCCCGAGAGCCTGATATCGCTCGAGGGGCGTAATCATCTAGTAACGCCAGTGGTGCGTACCGGATTTTATTTTTCATTTCACACAAAATAAAAATTAAACACTTGAGATATTTTTAGTTTTCGTTTTACCTTGTAAACAATGAGTTTACGGCATGCATAACAGTTTGTCGTATTTATGATTTGACCTATTGACGTTTATAAGGAAACTTTATGAGAGGGGCGTTATGCTTATGTCTATATGTCTCGTCTGTTAGGTATTACGAGCAAATAATACTGAAGTGAAATATAAACAATATTAATTTGACAAATAAAATGGTCTCTTATCAACCTACTTATTTGTCAGTTTGACAATTATTAAGAACAACTAATATATGTACAATAGTCTAGGAGTTTTGTTTATATTGCAATGATACCAGTGCACCAAAAGAAAACTAGGACAGCAAATTGTACTCTAATTGCTTGGACTATTAGAATACATTTTACTTTCACCTTTTATTGCATAATCTAAAAATCTGAAATCTTGTAATCTAGGTAACTTCTAAAAAGTTAGGTGTTTATACCCTTTCAATAAGAAACATTTTTTTATTTTCGTTGTTGCCTAGGAGTTTTCCCAGTTTTTTTTTTGTGCAATGATACATACCTATTGACTCATCGTTTATCTGCTCATCGAACTGGTCATTATACATTGTTTATACATATATTTAAAAAAATAATATACTTACTTTTACTAAATATAAGACATGTATAGACAAATTATTAATGTGGCTATATTTTTAATAAAGGTACATTTAATATACTTTTTTTAGATAAATGAAATATCAGATAACATGAAGTCAGTAATTAGAATAGCCAACATTACATCAGAACTGATGAGGAGACTGCAAACCTCTTTGAGAACAAAAAGACTTACACCACCAACTATGATCAGTTGACAATTTAGACATAAAATTTAACAACATAAAAACCAAACATCTACCTTGTGCTTTGCTATTTGGATATAATTTCATGTATTAAAAAAAAAATTGTTGAGAATAGTTCCAAATTAAATTCACTTTCCAAAAATTGCACAGGTTTTTGCGAAGTTTGTTGACAGCGTCAATATTTAACATGGTGAGTGTGCTAATGGCCAGTTTTGTAGTACAATATTTTAACCAAATAATAATTTCTTATTTTTAATTATAGTATAAATAAAGATACATTGATTTTTGATTTTTTTCTAAAATTAATTATAATAACTTCAGTTGATATAATCTGAATTTAAGCAGACCTATTTAAAGTTCTAGTTATCAGTTATAAAGGCAGCAAGCAAAAATGTATTCAAATAAGATTGAAAATGTGCTCTTAAGGGATGAAAATGCTTTATAAGGAGTTAATTGCATTAGCAAGAATGTTCAACATTTTTCCTATAGCTACTTGATTTTCTTAGCTGGAATCTGCATATATTTAAAACATGTTTCTAATTGGTATTTTGGAACCTGTACCATTACATTACTTCAAAACGTTGGAAACAAATATTTAAAGTTGTAATTTTCTGTTTCAATTTATTAATCTCCAGTAATAGGCCTGAATATTGTTCTTGTTTTCTTTAGATTAGCAATAATCCTGTCCATTTTGCCTACTAAATACAATTAGATATAGTTAACGCTTGTAATACAATTTTGAAAGGTCCATTAGATGTAGCCTTTACATTTTATATAAAATTTAACCAAGCACAAACCTTAAATCTTAACATTATGTAGCAATTTTGATGTCAATTTATATATGTAAACAGAATAATCCTGATTAGCATATAAAACTAATTTTAACACTTTAACTGATTTTTAATTGCAAGATATGTAGGAAGTATATTGCTTCTGTGATGTAGTTGCAAAATTTGTGATTTATTGATTAGATTTTTTGTATGCATAACCCAAACAAACCACTCCCCAAAATGATAATACTAGATTGTTGTTAATTTTTAAATTTGTTGTTTAAATTGATTCGAAAAAGAAGCAGTTCAAACCAAACAACTATTGTTTGATCACAAACATGGCAACGTCACATAGCAGCAGTTAATATTTGGCTAAATATATCCCAGATGATAAAAAATGGTAACTACCATTATTGAAGCTCAACTAGATTTTTGAATTGGCATTTATTTTTGTGAAAATTGTGTCATTTATTTATACATGTCTGAGATGAAATTTAATTTTAGTACCGTAAACTGGGGTGACTTTGCCAACTTTTGGAGGTTTTTCATTGATAACATAAAATACTTTAGCTGTAGTGCCCGATGTATAACATATGTCAAGTTTAGGCATGTTTTCTATAATCAGTTAATTTTTCAATGCCCTATAATAATGGATTATATTTATTTTTTTTTGGCCTAAAAGTTGGCAAAGTTACCCCCGGATTGGGGTAACATTGCCATGCCATATAACTGGCTTAAGAGGGCAACATTAGACCAGTTTTGATAAAATTTTGCTCTAGCGTGAAATTTCCAACATTTTCGTAAAAAATCACAAAAATATCTTGAAAAATAAAAAAGTTATCGACTATTTAGAAAAGACCTTTATTTTAGACACTAAAAATTCTGCAAAATTAAACATAAAACATAACTCTAACTGAAAGAACATTTTTTTGGTTGAAACTTTGGTAACCTATCTAATCACTAGTATTATTATTACAGAAACCATCCTAGTTAAATTTAAAATTTGTCAAATAATCTTCGAAATAGAATAAATCTCTCGAGGAAGAAGGACTTGCCGGTTGCTACAAAACTTTGACGATTTCACTTTTGCGAACGTGAGATATATCCTCTTCGTTAGGAAATCTGAATGCTGTTTTTCTCTTTACCTCAAAAAAATCGTCTTCATCTTTTCTAAAAATTTTCCGAATAAAATGGACAGTACTTTTTTGAGTTTTAAAAGCAACAATCACGAAATCTCCTTCATTGATGGGTTCTTCATTGTCGATGGTTTGGATGCTATTACTATTTCCAATATTCTCTTGGTTTTCAAAATTCATAAACTGAGGCAAGTCAGGCTCATCGAAAGTTTTATCATTCTCCTGAGTTCTTCATCTTGATAATCTTCGATGGCATCCTCCACACTTTCCCGCATTTCCACATTATTAGCAATATTTGCCAGATCTTGAAAACATACTGATTTTCATGGTTCAAGATGAACCATTTTCTCCCTTTTAATTTCCTTGGGTCCTGCCGGAGTTCTCATTTCTTTAAGGTAATTGACAACTGTGTCACCTATCTGTAGAGTAGTGCCCTAATTTTTTTTTGCTGGCAGTGATTTAAGAACAGAATTTTTATCAAGGGGAAAAATTCCAGTTTTTTTAAAACCGTTCTTTATAATGAGCTCCTGGTTAATTTCAATTTTCTTCATTCGGGTTCTTAGTAAAGTGGGAAAACTGGTTTTATTCAGCGTAGAATCTCTGGGATTCTTTAGTTTGTAGTCGGTTAATATAGACCTCCAGGCTATTTTTAGAGGTCTGAAAAAACTGACGTCTAAGGGCTGTGTGAGATGCGTCGAGTTTGACGGAAGAAACACGAACCTTATATATTAGCCCTTTGGTATTCTTCTAAAACTTCAATGTTGATATGAGACGATAAATTGTCACCAATCTGGGCTTTGGGACCTTCAAATTTTTTTGCCCAGGGAAACACCACTTTATTAAACCAATCCTGAAAACCAGTACTGTCAAACCACCCGGATTTTGTCCGATATCTTGCGCCGGGGGGGCCTCCGACGCACCATTGGTCATAAATTCGCTCGGCTTTGTAGACCGTGTAGGGAGGTAAAAGTTCTCCAGATGCTGTCACTGCAAACATTATTGATATGGCTGTTTTCGTGGAGTTGATTACTCTCTCCGGATACTTCGTCCCTCTTCGAATGATGCATTTTTCGGAACCAGGGTCATCTGTGAGGTTAATCTCATCATGGTTTAAAATACGACAAGGAGCAACATCTTGCAGGCTTCTCTCTAAATTATTAAAATAGTTGATAAATTCTTTTTCCAGTCTTTTCGGCTCTCACTCTTTTAATATTTTGACACTGCCTTTGAGTAAGTCGATGTTTATGCCGTTTCAAAAAACTGTAACCCCATTCCACTCCAGGCAAATTATTTTTGAATTTTCTGATTCTTGTTCCTTCCTTATCCAAATGACTTTTAACAATAAATCTTAGATCGAGCATAGTTAAGGGACTTCCAAATTCTGAACATGCCACAATTACACCTACAAGGCTTCTTTCAAAAGCCTCAAAAAGTATTGTAGGTGCTCCCACATTTTGTTGATGCTTATTTTTAATTTTATTTAGTAAAGTTCTTCGAGGAACATTGTAATTATTTGAAGCTTCTGATATTTTCAGCCTGCCTCTTCTAACTTGGTGAATGGCTTCTTCAAGTGCTTCGTCCGTATAATCCCTGTGGCGCCGGGAACCAATGGGTCGTTTGTAGCTTCTTGGCATTTTCTTTTGACCCTAAAAGAAAATCTATCAATATTTGGATAAGCCAATGTAAAAACATGGGGAACATTGCCATTATATTAAAATTGGTGCCCAAGTTTTTTTGATAACTTTAGCAACATCGTTTTATAATGGTTATAACCTCAAAAGCTACACAAAAAAACATATTCAAGTTTCTCTTCTATGTATTATTGGTGATACCTTAGTATAGCAGAGCTTCTAAAAGTTGACAATTTTGGCAAAATAAATAATATCTTATAGAGTTTTAACTGGGTTTGTTTGACACTCACAAACGCGCGGGACTCATGCACCTGCTTCTAACGGATAACTGAAAGTGTTTACTAAGCTTGCAATGTTGCCAGTTTTAAGTAAAAACATTTATTGCTTGGCAAAGTTACCCCTTTAGGCAAAGTAACCCCACTCTACGGTATTCAATTAAGTTGTATTCTGTTAAAATATAATGGTTCCTCAATTCAAAAATATATAGGTTTGTTTTACGCTGTAAAACTTCTATCTTCATTCATAAATGTGATAATACCCTTTATTATAAAATTAATGTCCGCTACAAGCTTTAAAATTTGTTAAACGATTTTGCACAAAATAGTTTCTTTTAAATTCATATTTTTAATATTGTTACTTATATAGCCTGTTGTTTAATAGTGCATTGAAATAAATAGATCATTGTACTTATTTTGATATATGTTAAAATGTTATAGATATATTTTATTATATTGTTTTGTTCAAAAAAATATTTGACAATAAACTTTTATTTTTATTGAAAAACTAGTTATTTTGGCTATATTTCCTATGACACTGGAGCAAAATTTTATATAGATGAAAAAGTGTGACATCTTAACTTGAAATAAGCCTTTTAAAATGAGACTGTTTAAATTTATTTTGCTGAATATCTTACATTTGAGTCGGGATCGACACCTTAAATAAAGAGACAAATACGATCAGAAAACTTAAAGTTTTCTCAGGGTTGCAAACATGCACATACATTGGCAAAAAACAAAATATTTTTTATTAGTGGAGATTAACTGCTGACCAGATCAATACAACACAAGTCTGTAGGAAAAAGGAGAAGCTATTTATATTAGCTGCTGCTGCTTTAAGTGTAGGTTTCGCTGGACGGCCGGCATTTACCCAGAAACATGGTTTGAGATGTTTCGGACCGCCCAATTAAGGGCATCTGACTGTTCCATTTCATCCTCCTCCTACAGTATTTCGGTGTGTGAAAATGCCCCTCTGTTGTCCGGAAGTGAAAAAAGTGTGCAGAGGAATGTTGGCTCAATGGCACTATATTTTTGACCCTTCAAGGTGTCGAGCACGTAAAGTGGTAGCTATGAGCTGAACCTTTGGATTTCTTCTGGTTAGGACACCGGATTCTTCCTCGTGAAACAACGGTCACTGAACGATAGCCACGTGTTTACCCAAAATGGCGACAAAGGAGCCGCTGCTCAAAAAGCTACAATTCATTCGAATGGGTTCGAAACTTTCGACGTCTTGCTTATAAAACGTGAAAATGTGTTATTTCGCATATTTAGGCTGAGATAACGCTTAATCAGACGTTTCCGGTCATTTTCATGCGAAACGCATGGCACCTACATGAGAGATTCGAAATTTTACGTAGATTTCGAAAATCTATTAGCTGATGTCAAGGAAGTTACAGGTTTTTCATAACCTTCGAACATATTGTACGATACAGGACCTTGAACAAAATAAATAAAGTGTAATATTTCCGAAACTATTAGCGCCACCTATTACCCGAAAATTTCAGAAATTTTTATTCCCATAATTGGATTCACAGTCGTTTTTCTCACAAACGGTTAGACGTAAAGCAAATAAGTATATACCAAAAATGTGTAAAATTACCCGATCTACAATTCTTGTCTGATCCACTTTTCATGTCAGATCAACCGTTCTCTTGTAAATTCGGAAAAACTGTATTTAAAAATGATTTTTGAATCCAATTGAGTAATTACCATTTTTTCACGAAATAATCTATCCCTTTTTAAAAGCGCTACAATTCACGTAAATTTATAAAGGTATACTTAGTTATGCTCAAAAAGCTTCGAATGGGTTCGAAACTTTCGACGTTTTGCTTACAAAACGTGGAAATGCGTTATTTCGCATATTTAGGCTGAGAAAACGCTAAATCAGACGTTTCCGGTCATTTTCATGCGAAACGCATGGCACCTACATGAGATATTCGAAATTTTACGTAGATTTCGAAAATCTATTAGCTGATGTCAACCTTCGAACATATTGTACGATACAGGACCTTGAACAAAATTAATAAAGTGTAATATTTCCGAAACTATTAGTGCCACATCGAAACGTATTAAAGAAAAAAGTTACACATAAAGCAAATAAGTATATGCCAAAAATGTGTAAAATTACCAGGTCTACAATTCTTGTCTGATACACTTTTCATGTCAGATCAACCGTTCTCTTGTAAATTGGAAAAACAGTATTTATCATGCGAAACGCATGGCAAAAATTGGATTCATAGTCGTTTTTCTCACAAACGGTTAGACATAAAGCAAATAGGTATATAACAAAAGTGTGTAAAATTACCAGATCTACAAGTCTTGTCTGATACACTTTTCATGTCAGATCAACCTTTCTCTTGTAATTCGAAAAAACTGTATTTAAAAATGATTTTTGAATCCAATTGTTGAGTAATTACCATTTTTTCACGAAATGACCGATCCCTTCTTAAAAGACCGCGACATTTCACGTAAATTTATAAAGGTAGACGTAATTATGCGCAAAAAGCTTCAATTGTTTCGAATGGGTTAGAAACTTTCGACGTCTTGCTTATAAAACAGGGAAATGCGTTATTTCGCATATTTAGGCTGAGAAAACGCTAAATCAGACGTTTCCGGTCATTTTCATGCGAAACGCATGGCAACTAC
>JAEQML010081608.1:0-11144 GCA_016904865.1 Pissodes strobi
TGTGAATTTGGGAAATATAAAAAATCTCTGATAGTTTGTATTACTTTGTGGTTTGTATCGTTACGTTTATCGTGCTGAAAGAGTCGAAACGGAGGCCGAAAGTCGAAACGTAGAGGCCGTTGAGCTGGCAGGACTTGGAAAATCCATTAAAGAAGCTGAGGTTGCCATTCAGGAGTGGCTAAGGAGGGCCTCAGATCGCAGAAGAACCAATTAAAATCACATAAAACATGTTACATTTAGTTTATTGATAATAACAGATAATTACATATTTTTCTAAAAATAAACTTTTTAATTTATGGAAAAATGTTTTTAAAATAAGCTCGTCTTTAAGATGTCATATTAAATACGTCTTTAAGATGTCATACAAATAGGTCTTTAAGATGTGATATAAATACGTCTTTACGACGTTGTTTTTTGTAACATTCTATGTCCTAAAGATGCCTTAAAGACGACGCAAGGCGTAACCAGGACATCTGTAAGATGTCTCGAATATCTGAACATGGCATCTTTAAGGCGTCTTTAGGATATCTTTGTGCTGTTAGGGTCGTCATCTTCTAATATCGAAAGAAGATCAGTAAGCGTATCTCGTCTGGAAAAATGTACTACATTACCCCACTGTCCTTTTAGAAGGACACCCGTATTTACGCCCACATGGAACTCGGCGCGGAACTCGCACATCACGCCGATATTCGACATAACCTAACTTTAATTAATTAACTAATTATACTATTTTAGTAATTTTAATAACCTATAGGGTTATTTTGGCTTTGAATTTTTAAACAAACTTACCCTAATATCTTGAAGTCGTAGTGAACATCCATGGCCGCTCTTTAAGAATCAAATATTTACCAAACAACTCGCTGACAGTATTGCCAGGTCAGTTTTACAGTTAGACACTATAGAATGATGTAAAAAAGCAGTAGATTGATTCAAAAAACAGTAGGATACAAAAATTACTGACTTTTTTGCCTGGATCATAATCCGAACTATCTGTACTAAATTAAATAATAATATAAACTATAAATAATAATAAAACTTTAAAAAAACATACCTGTTCATGGTGAAGCTCAAGGAAAGCAGCAATTAATAGCAATGGTTTAGTTTATATGAAAGCAAACAGCACAACAATACGTTAAATTAACAATAATGAAAATCACCACCTCAAAAAATATCAAGCTGCGAAATCACCTGGTTCCCTGATTGCAATGATTGTATCAATGAGCCAAATAATAATTTCATACTAATAGTAAACACGCTGACAGTGCTGACACACAAGTCGTAAAATGCTAATGACGTTTAAATGATTCAAAGATCGAGCCGGTGAATCCCCTATACGTATATACAGACCTTGTGGTGGTGGTGCCATCTTTTAGAACGGCACAAAAATACCAACGTAATCCCACTGCCCAAAAATAATTACTGCGTAATGGTCTTTTAATTTTTCACCTGTTTTATATAACATGTTAAATGTGAGGGTTTTAAGATTTCTGGTTAATTTTTTTTTGTAGTTTTGGGATGTTTAATCAAGTATTTCGTTTTTCTTTAAATAACAGTAGAATTTCCTTTTATGGAAGTAGAACAGTAGCCAAAGGTCAAAAAGAGTAGATTTACTACAAACACAGTAGACCTGGTAACACTGCTCACAAACTATATGTTACTTCTCAATAACCACACAATTTATGCTCTAAATTTAAATAAAATGGCGCCATCTGACGAGAACCATCAAAGTTGTTGTTAGCGCGGTTGGAATAGTAATCTGCAAAACGTACTTTTAAAAGGACAGTGAGCATATCTGGGTTTTAAACTACAGTGGCTTTAAAGTCACTGTAGGTTAAACCAGCGGCAGCAAAAGATTTTTTGTCACTGAGGTTTCTGATGAATAATATAAAGTTTGTTAGGTAAAACAGTGAAAAAGTTGGTGGCAATTAGAAGCAACCTTTACCTTCCAGATGAAAATATCGGTAAAAAGAATGTTCCAGTAATACAGTTATTACCGACAAAAAAAACCACTTCCTTAGAAGTTAGTGTTTTGCTTATATTTATTTTTTTAAATATTATTATATTTTTGTTCTGTATAATAATAGTTTTTATTGTTGTTTTATCTAATGTTTTTTTATTTGCTTATTTTGTGAGTATGTTTTGGGTTTTGGTCAGTGTTCTGTTTGTTAGACAATGCTTTGGACTATCCTATTTAGAAGCTCTTATCTAGTTTTTGTTTTTTGCAGTATAATCTACTTCTGTTTTCTACAGTCTGCACTTCTGTTTTTTTCACAGTATTTCTCGGAAAAAAAAATTAAAGAAAATTTTTTTCGGAATAAAATTGCTTTTTTCTACAACCGTGCGTAAAATACTCACTTTACGCACTCTTTAAGATTCGTAAAATATACTTTTTTAATGTGCAGTGCACACTAGTGCGTAAAGTAAACCTGGCATATTTTTTGACATTTAGTGCAGTGAGTAAAATAATATATTTTACGCACTAGTGCGTAAAGTATTTTAATAATATTTTTGTTTTTTCATATATTTTTCGGTAGTAGAAAAAAATTTGTATGCTACTCATGTGTAAAGTACCTACCCTTTATATATTCAGCCTACGGCCCATACGACAATATTCCCATTCATAAAAAAAGAGTCACTTTACACACTTGTTGCATAAATAACTATTCTGAGCTGTTAAAATACGAGTATAGATATGGAAGTAGATATAAATAGTAAAATGGTGACACTGTTGATATTCCAAGGGAAAATATTCTGTTATATTCTGTTTAATTTTTCTAATTTAGTTCAGATATGTCGCTGCCTAGCTTGGAGTTGCTGTAAAGCTAAACTACTAAGCATCGCGAAAACCAATAAAGGCAAAGGGTTTTTTTCCTGGACAGGTTGTTGAACTGGAAATTTTTAAAATTAAGGGGTTGAAAGAATATTACGTCGTATCTCAGTACCGGTAAATGGAAGAGAATCGCCATTTTTCATATTATACTAAGTGTAGTAAATTATAAGTTTGCCAAAGTTCGTTCGTAAAAAAAGGGCAACTAATCCATATTTTTCAGGCAGCTTGCTTCCTTCCTTTATGGTATTGTAGCGAGGCGATTGCCAGCACGATTTGGGGATGCCCGCGATGTTGGGTGACTCTGAACCACATCAGGACCACCAGTCTTGATGTACTTTATAGTTTCTTACATAACTCTGAAGACGTAACTTTGGAATCATATAAAAAAGTGCTGTAAACGGTATCATTGACAAGTAGCGACAGACACAACAGAAATACACATCGTTCAACGTAATTCAGTTATGCGAAAATTGCACTCATGCAAAAAATTAAAATAAAAGCGAAAATCAAAAAATAAACAAAACTAAATATATAGTAGGCGCTTTTATCATGATTATTATCTGATACTGATTTTGCGAAGAGCTTTAATGAATTTGGTGCTTTACAATGTAGAACCAAAAGTTGCACATTGCCCTAAATTTTTGGACATTCTGTGGAAGAATCTAACGACAAAATTATGGATGTGTGTATGACATTTTTAAGCCTCGTTCTTGCTCTATATCAACGATCTGTTAGACAGGACAAACAATTATATTTACAGCTTTGCAGACGACAGCACTCTTATATCCTCATTCATGTCGCGGACTCCAATAACCGGTGCCCGTTCCCAACGCGAGCGAGAAAATCAGACTGCTGCCCTATGTGAGGATATTGTCAACTAACATAAAATCATACAGTGGAAAGTTTGAACTTAACCTTGAATTGCAATTATAAATTGTTGTTAATTAAAGTTATAAACCTTGTTGACAATTCAAAACAATACTCGAATTAGAGGCCAAAGTTTGGTATAAAAAGCTGTGCAGCAGCCCATACCGGCAGACTTTGATCTCCAGTGCGAATTACCGAAAGGGAAAAGCCCCTCTGATCAGGCACGGTTAAAAAAGACATATCAGTGCGAATTACCGAAAGGGAAAAGCCACTCCGATCAGGCACGCCTTAAAAGTGAATCAGTGAAAATTAATAACGCCATAAGGCAAAGTGCTATCTAAATTAACTACATATAAAAAAGTAAACTACGTATCTAAACATTCAGCCAGATCAAATAATCTATCCGCCCGTCAGTCTAATGGTAACAGCCCTTCAGGCTAGCTCTCCCTCTCTCTCTCTCTGCTCTTCGTGGTTAACATTTCCGCGAGGAATATCCCAGGGGACTTACGAGATATGCATTCCCGAATATTTTGGTAATACTTACAACCTTCTATACTCAACCTGAAGTTAATAAACCAAGCCTTTTTTACACCGAGTGTTTCTATCCATCTCTCCCAACTACCTATATCTGAGCTCCGTCTTCTGAAAGAGCACAGCGCAACTACTAACGAAGTCAGGTCCATAGGCAACAAGCGGTAGGAGCGTTTATGTGACAATATGAACGCCGTCGTGAAATAGGGTGAGGCAAATAATGTCCAGTTTAACGCCGGAAAGACTCAAGCAGCTATCTTCTTAAAAAAAGCAAACACCGCAGGTCCTGACTTATCAGTGACAGAACAAACACTGACTCTGGCCTCATCCATAAGCTTACTGGGCATCAACGTAGAAAACAACATGTTTTGGCGTAATCACATCATCAAAATCACCAAGGCATCGGACAAAAGCTAGCAGCACTCTATAGAGCAAAACATTTGCTCGCTCTGGAATGGGCTTCCGAGTAACGTCTTTCCCAAAAACTACAACCTACAGCACTTCAACGCCAAGGCCCACCATCTTTTCTGCTCGTTGAGTGGCATAGGATTTTCCGTTGGTGTGTGCCGAACATAAAAAAAAATATAAAATAAACCTAATACATCCAGTGCAACTAAACAGATGGCTGAAAATTTTTCAAATAACTTTATTACTCCATAGAAAAAATAATAGCTCTAGCTTTAGCTAGAGTACAACGAAAGGAGTTTTAAGATTAAAAAATTCATAGTCCTTCGCAAAGATGCAACCGGGGGGACATTGAAAATGATGAATAAAAGCGCAAAAATGTGATTTGTGTTGAAATTCAAATAGTTTCTAAAAGTAGAGTTTAAAAAAATAAAAATAGAAACAGGAGAGTTTATAATATATATAATTAAAGAAATGTCATTGTTAACAATAATATTAAACATTAGCTTAATTAAAACAAAAATAAATAAAAAAGGTGCAGATATCAAGACCTAAAAAGTTACCCTTCACTATTAGATAAGAAAATCTATGAATATATAATTAGCCATAACGTTACTGTAATATTTTTAACCTGTTCCGATTCGTTTTAGCTCGTTTTGGTGCTTTTGGATATTTTTAGTTACTTTTGGTTAGTCGTTCAATCAACTTTCCATTAGTTTCAGTTAGTTCTAATTTATTTTAGTCATTTGAATAGACCCCGATACGATTTAATCAAATTTAATCTTTATGGTTAGTCGCAAAAATTTTCGTTTTAGTTAGTGTTAACTTACCTTAATTTTTGCAACCTATTCCGATACGTTTTAGTCCGTTTTTGGTGCTTTGGTTACTAAAGTTTTGGTTTTTCATTTAATCAGCTTTCGGTTAGATTTAAATTATTTTAGTAATTTGAACCGGTTCCGATACATTATAACCAATTTTAATGTTTTTGGTTAAATTTAGTTAGTGGGCAAAATTCGGTTAATTTAAGTTCGTTACCTTAATATTTTTAATCTGTTCCCATATGTTTTAGACATTTTGGAGCTTTGGTTACTTTTGGTCAGTCGTTCACTCAACTTTCGGCTAATTTAAGTTAGTTTTAAATCATTTCAGTTATTTGAACCGGTTCCGATTAGGTATAACCAATTTTAGTGCTTTTGATTATTTTTGGTTAATAATTAGAATTAGCTTTAACCTACTTCAATATTTTTGATATATTTCGATACGTTTAAGTCCGTTTTTGTGCTTTTAGTTACTTTTGGTAAGTTTTGGTTAATTTTCGGTTACTTTCAGTAAGTTCGAATTTATTTGAGTCATTTAAAGCGACCGAAACCAATTTATTTAAGTCATTTAGAGCGGTTTCGATACGTTATAACCAATTTACACGTTTTTGGTTAATTTCAGTTAGTCGCCAAAATTCGGTTAATTTGGGTTAATTACTTATTTTAATATTTTTAATCTGTTCCGATACATTTTAGCCCTTTTTGGTGTTTTTTGTTACTTTTGATGAATTTTGGTTAAACATTCAATAAGCTTTTGGATAGGTTTAGTTAGTTTTAATTTAATTTAGTCATTTGAATCCGATACGTTATAAACAATTTAAATGTTTTTGCTTAACTTCAGTTAGTCGCCAAAATTCGATTAATTTAAGTTAGTTTCAACTTACCTTACCATTTTTAATCTGTTCCGATATGTTTTGGGCTTTTTTGGTGCCTTTAGTTACTTTTGGTTAGTTTTGGTTAATCGTTCAATCAACTTTCGGTTAATTTCAGTTAGATTTAAATTATTTCAATCATTTGAATCGTTTCTTATACGTAATAACCAATTTTATTGTTTCTGGTTATTTTTGGTTAGTCACCGAAATTCGGTTAATTTGGGTTAGTTTTAACTTACTTTAATATTTTTAATATATTTCGATGCATTTTAGCTAGTTTTGGTACTTTTGGTTACCTACTTTTGGTTAGTTAGTCGTTTAATGAACTTTTCGGTAAAGTTCAGTTTTAATATATTTGAGTCGTTTGAACCGGTTCTGGTACATTATAAGCAATTTTAATGTTTTTGGTTAATTTTGTTTTATTACCAAAATCCGGTTAATTTGAGTTAGTTTTAAATTACTTCAATATTTTTAATCTACTTCGATATGTTTTAGCCCTTTTTGGTGCTTTTGGTTAGGTTTGGTTAGTCGTTCAATAAACTTTTGGTTAGCTTCGGTTAGTTCCAATTTATTTTAGTCATTTGAACCGATTCCGGTACGATATAATCAAATTTAAGTTTAAATAAACAAACCAGCACGATCTCTCACGGGTATGACGCCATGTGTGGCAAATTTAGCTGCACTTTTTCACGATTTGAGGCCCTACTAGGATTCTAAGAGTTTTGATGAAGAGAGTGATTATAGTGTCGCGTAAGATTATACGTCATCGCGGCGCTGCGCCGGAATCGTCCGATTATGAGGAGAATAAAGCTCTTATACCTCATAGTTCTTATGTAGATAGCTACAATAATATTATTATAGAAGAAAATTTGGCCAAAACCATTAGGAAGAACAGAAAATAACTAGGAAAAGGCTAAGAGATTCTAATAGTTTGGAAAAGAATGTTAAAAAAGTAAAAAGAAATTTGGGATAAGAATATATAAATGCATCAAAAAAACAGTTGAAAAAAAGAAAAATAAAAGAATCGTACCATGATAAGTGCCGAATCAAATGTTCATCAAACATATCAGAGGACCAACGCAAAAACATGTTTAATGCTTATTGGCAATTGGGTTCAATTGATAGGCAAATAGGCTTTATAAATTTACACATTTGCGAAATTACCCCAACATACAGGCACAAAACAGAAGGTAGTAATAGATTTAAAAATCGAAAATATACTGTACAGGTTAAAGAAGTATACCAAATATGTAAAACATTCTTCAAGAATACATTAGCCATTAAAAACAGAACTATTTTTACAACAACAAAAAAAAAGATGAACAAGGATGTTTACCAGTAGATCAACGGGGAAAACATGGTAAACAACAAAAATCAGAGAAGACGTAATTTAAAAAATAAGAGACCATATTAAATCAATTCGCAGAAAAATCCCGCTATTGCCGGGAACGCGCAAACAATGAATACTTGGATGGGAATAATACTAGGGATAATTAGTACACTGCTTTTAGATGTTTCAAAATAATTTAATGAGATATTTTTCTCTACATGTGTTTCGGCTTGATGATGCCTTTATCAAGAGTAGTTGTATACTAAAATCTAAAATTGTTATACCCTACTAAACCGCCTGACGGTATTTTGTTTTTATTGCACTGTCAATTATGCAAGTGTTTAAAGAGCAGGTCAGTTGGTCGTTCGTATTTAAAACGTCTGGTTTTTGTGACTTTTGGATTTCTAGGTACTCCAAAAGGTTCAGCTTTTTGCTTGTTTCCGTGTGTAAAAGTTTGACAGTATTCGTATCTATAAAATGGTCATTTTCTATACAATGTTTTGCTAAGCTAGAGTTTTTAATATTATGTAAAATCGATGTTTGTGTTCTTTAATCCTAATATTTAAGTTTCGACCAGTTTGTCCTACGTATACAGCTTCACAGTTCGCAAAATTTATTTTGTAAACACCAGATTTAGATTGTTTGTCAATTTTGTCTTTATTGTTTATTAGACATCTCCCTAGATTATTCTTATTAACCTGAATAGTTTTACAGCCAAATTTATTTAATTTTTTTGAAACTTTATCTGTAATTTTCGGAATATAATTGATAGAATTGAGCCGTTTAAATTTATCAATTATATTTCGAAAATTACAGATAAAGTTTAAAAAAAATTAAATAAATTTGGCTGTAAAACAATTCAGGTTAATAAGAATAATCTAGGGAGAAGACTAATAAACAATAAAGACAAAATTGACAAACAATCTAAATCTGGTGTTTAAAAAATAAGTTGTGTGAACTGTGAAGCTGTATACGTAGGACAAACTGGTCGAAACTTAAATATTATGATTAAAGAACACAAAAAATCGATTTTACGTAATATTAAAAACTCTGGTTTAGCAAAACATTGTATAGAAAATAACCATTTTATAGATACGAATCATGTCAAACTTTTACACACGGAAACAAAAAGCAAAAGGCTGAACCTTTTGGAGTACCTAGAAATCCAAAAGTCACAAAAAACAGACGTCTTAAATACGAACTACCAACTGACCTGCTCTTTAAACACCTGCATAATTGATAGTGCAATAAAAACAAAATACCGTCAGGCGGTTTAGTAGGGTATAACAATTTTAGACTTTAGTATACTACTCTTGATAAAGGCCTCATCAAGCCGAAACAAATGTAGAGAAAAATATCTCATTAAATTATTTTGAAACATCTAAAAGCAATGTACTAATTATCTTTAATACAGAAACAAATATTGCTTTCCACGTTTCTAAAAAATACCAATGTAGCCTAGGTGCCAGTTACATAAATGGAAATGAGCAACAGAAAAATGAAGTAAAAATAAATCTGAAAATCATTTAAAGGAAAAAGATCTAAGCCGACAAGAAAAAATTAAAGATATAGAATTAGGTGTTAAAAATATTCTGTGTTTCGATCTTCAGGCAGTACCTACTTACTACACCTTCTGGTGAAATTAGTACTTTTTATTATAAAAGAAGACTATCTAGTTACAATTTGGGACACTGCTTTTTCTGGCATGAAGGAAGAGCTAAGGGAGGGGCAAATGAAATTGGCAGTGGTGTCTACAATTTTTTTAAGCATGCAAAAGTGAAAATTATTTTCTGCTCTGATAGCTGCACGCTGGCTGCACAGGACAGAACAAAAATAGATTTTTGTGTAAATTGTATCTATTCTCTGTAATGTATGAAAATAAAATTATGACAATCATACATAAATTCATAGGAATGTGACACACCTAGAATGAAGATGACAGCTTGCATGCCACAATAGAAAAAGAAAAAAACGGTATTCTTAAAAGTGGTCCAATATACATTCCTGCACAGCTTCTTCCTGACAACTATTCTCAAATCCACAAAAAAAATGGATTGCCCTATAACGTCAACGAAATCAGTTCCTAGAATATTTATGATTTAAAGTCATTGAGGACCGAAATGGGTAATAATTTTGTAAAAAATACACAAAACGAAAAAGTGGTTTGGAAAGAGTTAAGAATAATTAACGTACAAAAAATACATCCGAATATAATTTTTTACAAAACTTTCTACGTCCAAGAGAATTTTTAGTACTATTAATGTAAAACAAAATATTAAAAAACTGAGAACTCAGCAACAAAAAAAACCAACAATTAAGGTCAGCTTTAAAAAAAACACCTTCAATGAACATAAAGGGAAAAAGGACCTCTTGGATATCTGCAAAGATAGAGTAGAAGAAGAGATTTTTTTTTAAATATAAGATTTTTTAAATTATATTCTTAAGCATTGAAAACTGTAAAAAATAATGTCTCAATTTAGTTTGGCAAATAAAAAGTTTAATATAAAGAAGGTATATTTTATTTTAAATTATAGACCTCATAATCACCAACGGTCTATATTTAAAGTTTCAGAAAAAAATTTAGATCAATAGTAGGTTTGAAATTTAGTTTTCTTTGTTTTCTCAAATATTTCTATTTTGTACTTGTTCCACTATTGAACTGAGGTATAAATATGCTCAATCGGGTTTAGATCAGGACTACGTGGAGGAGGGCATCGTTGAATGTTCATTTCATCCAGCTAGTCGTCGTTGAAAACTCTTGCGATATGGGGCCTGATATTATCCTGCATTAAACAAAAAAAAATTGACCAACAAATGGAGCGAAAGGAATAACGTGGTCCGCTAAACATTCCACGATATAGCGGTTAACAGCGCCATTTTTAATTAAAACGAAGTCTGTAATCAAATTTCAGCCCACACCATAATACTAACGGTTTCAAAAGGCGTTCATTTTTTAAGTTTCTTATTTAGTCATGTATAATAAAAAATATGTTTTTAATTTACTTTTGGTTATTTTGCATTTTTTTGCCATACACAAACAGTATTTTTCGTTTTTCTTGTATCTGTATCATCGAATATACAATTTACATTGTTGTTATTTTGATGAAATGGTGGAGGCACATAGTCATGTTATATATTTTCCATGTTTACCAACTCCAAGTTGTTTGTTGATTGTTAGATTGTGTTGTGCATTTTGGCAATAATACCCCCGTCACCGATGCTTCACTTATGGCAACCCTGATATAGAGGGTGGCTTACCTGCAATGCACCTTCCGAAAATATCCTTACAACAGGTCTTTATTAAAACCGCTCTATAGGGATACTGTACATCAGCATAGCAGACTAACTGTTTAGATAGAGTGTTTAGGCCAGATCCACTTTATAGAAAGAAAAGTCGCCGAATAGAGAGATTCATAATGATCCGGAAAAGGGGCACAACGCAATCTATCATCTAACTACAAGAGCTTAACAATAATACCTTAAAATAGACA
>JAEQML010081609.1:0-11144 GCA_016904865.1 Pissodes strobi
TACATAAATGTTTAGATGTGTATATTCTCATCTTTACGTTTAAAATAGTCACTTATCAGTTTTTATCGCACTTCGTTCTCCCACATCTTTCGATTCCTACCTACCCACTCGAATCGATCGATACAGCGTTGTTAACAATTAGACTCAACCAGTTCTCCTTGAAATATTTCGACTTATCGAAGTTCCTCCTCCAGAATATTTCGTCTTATCGCGAAATTCGTCTTATCGAAGTTCGACTTATCGAGACCAAAATACATTTACTTTCCAGACTTAAAGCAATGATTTGAAGGATCAGTTCGAGTTATCAAAAATTCGAGTTATCGACGTTCGACTTATCGAAGTTCGACTGTATATATATATGTGTGTGTGAATTAATGACATTTTATGAAAACTTCGTATATTTGTTTTTTTTCTTGTTTTATAAAGCCCATTTTTGAATCAACTTTATTTTTACAATTAGAAATCAGAATTCATAAATGTCATGGTAACGAATTATTCCAATTGTTATTCATGGCTTGCTAAGCAAAAACAACCGACAATTATTGGTATCGATATATGAAGCTTAGAAAAATATTTTTTATGTTCAAATCAAAATAATTCAAGAATAGTTGAAGGTAGGTATAGGATATGGTATATGAAACATGCCTAGAATTTTTTAAGGAATTTAAAATTCGAATAATATATAGGGTGTTTTTATTTAAAAAAATGTATATTTGGTTTACTACTTACTTATGGGACACCCGGTATATGAAATGTCAATTTTAAAAGAAACTACATCCAACTAGCTACATTATTTGTATTTAAAATATTTTTGTAAAACTTGAAATAAAATAGCTAGATGGGCGGTGAAAATATAACCAATAACCCTGTACATTACTTTTTAAATACGATTTTTTTTATATAAATATTGCGTGCTTTTAAATGTGGTAGCTAATAAATAATATTATACTTACCCGATCATAACAAAGTAAAGTAGAAAAATTTGGAGTTTTCAACATATGAATAGTATGGACAAATTTTGCACAATATATTGCATCTATCTGAGTAAAAGTGCATCTTGGAAAGAGGCAGAGCTGCAAGAATCTAGTAATGGACTCAGTCTTCGCCGATTTCCCAGTTCTTGAAAGAAACCAGCTATCTTTTTCTTGTTTTAGCCGAAATAGTACCTTTTCCACATGTTCAGACTGTTTCTTTTTTTCATCTAGAAGCTTTTCTATTAGTGAAAGATAACGTTCTTGTTCTTTTTTTCCTGAAATAGAATAATCCTGATTGCGAATGTTTGCAAATAATAACGGAATAGTACAAAATTACATATTTTTAATAAATAAAGTCATTTTGAAAACATTTTTTAACCTATCGACATAGATAAATATATCTACACCATAGAGAATTCCAAATATAACAAATCAAAACTGTACCAAAACGACGCGCGTTTCGCTGGTATATTAAAATGGCGACTGGTGCAAATGTGTTGTTGTGCGAGCTAAACAAAATCAATAAAAAAGATCTCATAAATACCTCAGTTTATAGAAAATTGTGTGTAAATGTAAGTGCTAGTGCTGTGGTTGGTGAATTCTTTCCGAAACTTTTTAAAGTAGTTCAAAGAACAGTGAAAATGACGAGTGTGAGTTTTTTGACAGCTCGGGAGACGCCATGGCATCTGCATTGTGTGATAAATCTCAGCGTATACGAAATAAAATTGAGCAAGAGGCTGGTCTCCGTGAAATAAACCTATTAAACCAAAACAACCAGCATATGGAAAAATGTTTAGAGTCCCAGGAAGTAATTATTAATCGACTTCAAGAACTTAAGGGTAAAATTCCTGACAATTCAACTGCGTCGGTACTAAATCATAGAGATATACAACCAGTTAAACCTGACCGTTTTCAACAGAAAAACAAGATTGAGTCGCTTGAAAACCAAGCAAACCAAAAAACTGGGCCTGCAAACAATGATACGGATAACAATGATCGCCAAGGACGTTCAATCAATAATTCAGTAGTAGTGGGAACCGCGGTAACTGAGGCATTATCGGCCGCTATTTCAAACACGGTTTGTTTACATGTAAGCAATTTAAATCCCGAAACAACTGAAGAAAATTTCACGGGTTATGTTAAAAAAAACTTAAAAGAACGTCCTTTTAATGCACAAAAGTTAAATTCGAACGGTTTGAGTTGTTCGTTTAAGCTGACTGTTTCTAGAGAATGCAGAGAATCGGTTCTGGATGCCTATCTCTGGCCTAGAGAAGTAAAAATTCAAAACTTTCGTTTCAAACCGCGACAAGAATTTCAAAGTAAAAATAACCACTTTTTTAAAAACCTACAAAGATTCCCCCAAAACCGTAAGCCCTTTAACAGACTATAAACATAATCCTAGTAAAAATAAATATCCTTCGACCATACTAAACGAAATATCGTTAACAATAGTGCATCAGAATGTGAGATGTTTAAGTAATAGTGTAGATAAGATGGAAAAATTAGCCAACAGCTGTGCGACAGATATTTTAGCTTTGACAGAGCATTGTTTAAGTGCAGATCAAAAAATACAAATAACAGGTATTTTAAACTATAATCTCGTTTCTTGGTTCTCTCGGGAAGCAGGCCATCATGGGAGTAGCGCCCTTTATGTTAAAGATGGCATATCTTGTGTATCAAGGTTAGATATTATAAATTTTTCTCAAATAAATACTTTGGAGTGCTCCGCAGGAGAATTAAATGCAAATAGTAGGAAAGTCGTTATAGGCCTCCTTCGGGGGACTATAAATATTTTTTATCTATTTTAGAGAGCATTTGCGAAAAAATTCACAGTGAAAATCCTTATATCGTGTTGCTGGGAGATATGAATATTGACCTAATGGAAAATAATCACAATAGTTTATTGTATGTTGTCTGGATTTGACATTATTTTACAGAGTATAATAAAACTCCCTTGATTCTTCGGGTTATAAAGTCGAACTTAAACCCAAGTTTGTTTAAAGACACGTACAGTATATTCTACTAAGTACAGATTTTTAGTTTACATTAAGTTGTATGATAATACAAGAAACAGTTATAAAAAATATAAGAACATTATTTCGATTCAAAATTGAGTTATTTGGCTTTTGATCGGACCGACAATAAGTCACTATGTCTACAGTCAATCTCGAGCAGTAACTAACTCTCTCTTCTTTTATTCGTCGCGTCGCGGGCCAATACTTATGAAGGGTTATACTAGAGTCATCACGTCGCGACCCTCGGATGCGTTAAACAGTGGCGGAACACATAAAACAAAACAAGTCTTGACATACCGCCGGCCTTGACAGAATTAGGTGTCAAATGCATTAAATAAAAGTTTGAAATGTTATTCAGCTTTCACGTCACCTTCGAGTGGTAAAATACATATTTTATTTACCGCACGTCTTACGACGCCACTAGAAGTCTTTACGGATACTACACGTACTACGCCGTCCAGTCCTGGATGAAGCTCGAAGACACGGCTCATTTTCCACAACAATGGAGGTAAGTTATCCTCTTGAAGGATGACCAAAGTGTTCAAGGGAATCGAATGAGCCTTTTGGAACATCCACTTTGTTCTAGTTTGCAAATTGTTGATATAATCCACTGACCAGCGCAGCGCTTCCAGAAATGCTGCCTCATTTGTTGGATCAGCTTGTAATTGGAGAGTCGATTAGAAGGGCAATTTGTTACGTCTTCTTCGGGAGAGCTAGTAATAATGTCTCCTATAAGAAAATGGCTAGGCGACAAGGCTAGGAAATCGTTGGGGTCATTGGATATTGGGGTAATAGGTCTCGAATTCATCACGGCTTCAATTTGTGTAATGAGCGTATACATTTGCTCATATGTTAATAAAGTTTTTCCTAATACGCGTTTAAAATTGTACTTGAATTGCTTCACGGAAGCCTCCCAATACCCGCCTATAGAGGGTGACCTTGCGGGAATTCTATGCCAAGTTATAGCATTATCCGTTAAATAATTTCGAATACAGTTATCATCTGACTGATTGAAAACAGATTTAAAAGCTGCCCTTAATTCTCTATCAGACCCAATAAAATTAGAGTCATTGTCTGAGTAAATATGTTTACAGACGCCTCTCCGAGAAATAAAATGTTTTAAAACATTCAGGAAACACTCACTTGTTAGATCCCCCGCCAATTCTAAGTGGACAGCCTTGGTGGCAAAACAGATGAAAATGCATAAATATACCTTTACTGTTTTACGTTATCTTAACGTTCCATCCTTTATAATAAAGGGACCCGCAAAATCAGTACCAGAAATTAAAAAAGGTCGAACAGGCTTAAGCCGTGCCTTAGGCAAATTACCCATAGGCTGAAACAAAACAGTAGGTTTTACCTTGAAGCAAGACACACATTGTCTTAGTACCTTTTTAATTGCATTTTTGCCGTTTATTATCCAATATTTATTTCGTAAGCTAAACAAAACGGTTTGGACACCGGAATGAAGCAATTTAATATGTTCATATTTTATAAGAAGAGAAATAAATGGATGCTTAGATGGTAGTAAAATTGGGTGTTTTTTGTCAAAGTTAAATGCAGAGTTGTGCAGCCGCCCGCCAACACGCAAAATGTCATTGTCAAGAATTGGATTTAATGGCAAAAGTTTGCTTTTGCGAGAAATGAACTTATTGTTTTTTAATGTATTTATTTCCTCGCCAAAAGCTTCAAATTGTACAACTTTTATTAAAGTTATAAGTGCCGTGTGTAATTCACCTATTGTCAAATTTCCAAAAAGTCTTTTTTCAATAGGGCATTTAGCATTATAAGCAAAACGCAAGCAAAATGCCAAGACTCTGTTTAGTTTAGTTAGGGTTGAATAATTATGAAATATATCAATCTTTTCAGCTGACATGAAACTAAATTGTTTTATTGGTTTTTTCTCAAGCAATTTATCATTAATGGAAAAATTACTTTTTTCGAATTTTTTAGGCCATGAGTCACTATTATTACGCAACCAATCAGGCCCTGGCCACCACAATACACTCTCCTGAAGGTATTCTGGACTTATGCCTCGACTGATAATATCAGCGGGATTATTTTCCGAGATAACGTGGTTCCATTCATAGCCTGAAGTCAGCTCTTGAATCTCGCAAACACGATTTGCAATAAAAGTTTTATACGTATTTGGTTCTGAATGTATCCATGATAAGGCAATAGATGAATCAGACCATAAATAAATTTTAGAAAATATTATTTTTAAGGCGTCAGCAACTTTCTTAATTAGTCTGGCTAAGATTACAGCGCTAGACAACTCAAGCCTTGGAACGGAAATCGTTTTAAGAGGCGCAACGCGTGACTTG
Source organism: Pissodes strobi (assembly GCA_016904865.1). Lineage (NCBI taxonomy): Eukaryota > Metazoa > Arthropoda > Insecta > Coleoptera > Curculionidae > Pissodes > Pissodes strobi. The sequence continues at coordinate 5,314 of JAEQML010081609.1, forward strand.
GCGCATAATAATTTAACAAAGATTTGTCCGTGTTTATCAATCGTTCGTATATACAATACCGCTCCGTAAGCACTCGTGGAGCTATCGCAAAAACCGTGCAGTTGTATATCGATGTAATTTGATATTGTACTTTGTCGCGGAATCTTTATATGGTTTAAGAATTCTAATTTAGCTTCAAAATCAATCCAAATAGAAAAAATATCCTCGGGAACGGTTTCATCCCACGAAATATTAAGTTGCCACAGTTTTTGCAATAGAATTTTTGCCCTTATAATAGTAGGGCCAATTAAACCGAGTGGATCGAATATTTTGGAAATGGTTGAGAGGATATATCTTTTAGTAATTTTTCGTTTGAATTTAACTTTATTTGGCGAATATTTAAATTCAAAACGATCAAAATTTGAATTCCATAAGAGTCCTAAAACTTTCGAATTTTCATTTTCTGAGATATAATGTTCCGGTATCTCGGACAAGGTTGAATCTAATATAATTTCCCTAACGTTAGAGTTCCATTTTCTTAAATCAAAATGCGCCGATTTTAGTATATTGGAAATGTCATTTTTAAGTCTCTTCGCGTCATTTATAGTTTCAGCACCTGTCATTAGGTCGTCCATATAAAAACAAGATTTAATCACCTCACAAGCTTCTGGGTAAATTTTTTCGTTTAATCTAGCAATTTCAAGTAGTGTACGCGTCGCCAAGAAACTTGCTGGTACAGTGCCGTACGTCACAGTGTTTAATTCGTAATATTTAAGTTCTTCCGATGAACTTTCACGCCAAACAATAGACTGAAAATGTCTCTGATTTTTGTGTATTTCAATTTGCCGGTACATTTTGCATAAATCGGCAACAAAAACATAAGTGTGTTTTCGAAATCTAATGACAATATCAAACAAATCGTCTTGCACGACAGGACGGGCCTTCAAGCAGTCGTTAAGCGATATACTGTTATCACTTTTACAACTAGCATCAAAAACGCATCGAAGTTTTGTAGTTTCGCTGCTTTCTTTAAGAACTGCGTGATGGGGCAAAAATACTCGGTTGCTATTTTCGACTTCGATTTTACTTACTTCGGTCATATGACCTAGCTCTAAATATTCATTCATAAAGTTAGAGTATGCTATTTTCAATTCCGTATTTCGATTTAATTTATTTTCTAAGTTATAAAAGCGTTTAATCGCAATTTGTTGTGTATTTCCGATTTTTTGTATGTTTTCTCGCGTAGGTAGCTTGACGGAAAATCTACCTGTACAGTCCCGGGTCTAGTTTTTAGAAAAATCAATTTCGCACTCTTCCTCTTCTCGAGAAAGCCTTGCAGGAAGATTTACCTCCTCGGTTTCCAGAATTTTTCAATTTGATCGAGTAATCTTTGATCGTTAACAGAAAGCTTGCAAAATGAAACCTGCATAAAACTAAATTCTGGAATTTTACCAGCCGCTATCCAGCCTAGCTTAGTTTTTTGAAATATGAGATTCTCTTGATTAATTTTAATTTGTCCAATACATAGCAGCTCGTAAAATATCTCCACGTCTAATAAAACATCGACAGGACCGGACCTATTAAATTCTGGGTCGGCCAGATTTATATTAGGGATGTAATACCTTTATTATAATTAACAAATTTAGATTTTATCGTAGTTCGCGTTTGGTTCTCAATAATTTTTGATACTTGATTTATACCAGTAACCGGTAGATTTATCTTTGAAGTTTTAAGATTTAATTTTGCGAGTAAAGTTTCGGTTATGAATGACGACTGTGGCCCTGGGTCAAGCAACGCCCTGCATTCGACAGGGTTTCCACGGTTATCTAGAATATTTATAACAGCGGTAGACAACAATGCTTGCATAGGCTTTTTATTATTTGTGTATGTTACGACTGAACCTTCCTGTCGAAATCTATGTTCAAATGTGGAATGTGCATTAAGCGAAATATTTTGATTATTTTGTACAGGTTCTGAGTTCGCGTTTTGTGCATTTTGGTTTTGCATATGTGAATTATTGCTTAGGTTATTATTTGCATTGATATTTGGATTAATATTTGGATTATTTGCATCGGAATTATTGTTTTCTAGGTGCAATAAAGAGCTATGGCGTTTACTACAAATTTTACAATTATAACTTGACTTACAAGCGTTATTTGAGTGTCCAGGTCTAATACAATTAGTACATAAGTTTAACCTTTTAACCTCGTTTAAACGTTTTTTGGCTGGCCATTTTAAAAACACTTCACATTGATTATTAAAATGCTTAGCATTGCAAAAACTACATGTGTTATTTGTTGGTGTTGCGAGCAAGACTTTAGAATTCCTAGCTTTTAGTTTACTAGCGTCAGGGTCAATTTTTTCTAGTAATTCACAACGTTTTACAAGAAAGTCTATAAATTGGAGTAGGAAATTCATTTTTCTTAGGAGTACTAGTTTCCCATTCCTTTTTTGAATCTATGTCGAGTTTTTGCGAACAAATAAAAATTAACAATGTGTCCCAAGTGTCTACTAGCTGCCCTAAGGCAATAAGACTGCGTACATTTGTTTGAATTGTATCTACAAAATTTCTTAATGAACATGCGGACTCTTGCTTCAAGGTTGGCAAATTTAAAATTGCATTAATATGTTTATCAACAATTAATCTTTTGTTTTCAAATCTTTCGCGCAATAAAGCCCAAACAATATCGTAGTTTGCCTCAGTCACCTCAATAGCCTTAATAACCTGCGCAGCCTCGCCTTTTAAACAACGTTGGAGAAAATAAAATTTTTGAACTTTTGCGAGGTCGCGATTACTGTTTACTAAGGCTTCAAAGGTATCTACAAAACCGAACCATTGATCTTAGGCACCAGAGAATTCCGGGATATCCAAAGCAGGCAAGTGAATTTGAGTCTTTATAGACGGATTAGCAATTTGGCTTATATTCTGAACAGAAACTTCCTGCAAAAGTTTTTTAGCACGGCTAACAGCCGAAAAATAATGGCTTTCAAATAACTCCCTTTCATCTCTGTCCTTTATATCATCAGAAACAAACTCAATTTGTGACTGAACATCGTCAAATTTATCCCAGGTTTCCTCTATTTTTGTTAAACGGGTTTGTAATTCGATGTAATTCTTAGACGCGGCATTTTCAAAGGTATTCATATGATTAACAAATCTAGTAACCTGGCCTTTAATTTGACCACGTTTAACAATTAAAATTTTAAACTCCTCCTCGGTTAACGACAATTTTTATATGCGAGATAAAATTCTCAGAAAAAATTCTACGTTATAAACAACAAAGTAAAACCGTGATATTGGATTAAAGGAGGAATTTAAATATGGAAAATGGAAAATTCTTACTTGGATTACTTCGTCAAAACTGGATTTTACAGGCTTTTACGTGGACCAAAACTTCTTACACATTACAGACTATATAGGAAATACCAAAGGCATCAGCCAATCGAAGGACCAAATTATGTTGTATGTTGTCTGGATTTGACATTATTTTACAGAGTATAATAAAACTCCCTTGATTCTTCGGGTTATAAAGTCGAACTTAAACCCAAGTTTGTTTAAAGACACGTACAGTATATTCTACTAAGTACAGATTTTTAGTTTACATTAAGTTGTATGATAAATATAAGAACATTATTTCGATTCAAAATTGAGTTATTTGGCTTTTGATCGGACCGACAATAAGTCACTATGTCTACAGTCAATCTCGAGCAGTAACTAACTCTCTCTTCTTTTATTCGTCGCGTCGCGGGCCAATACTTATGAAGGGTTATACTAGAGTCATCACGTCGCGACCCTCGGATGCGTTAAACAGTGGCGGAACACATAAAACAAAACAAGTCTTGACAAGTTATCTCTTAACTATAACCATAATATGAAGCCTCTTATTGAACAACCAACTAGGATAATTGCCACTTCTAAGACATGCTTAGATAATATTTATATTGATAAATCAATTAGTGCAAGTGCTAATATAACAGCCTATTTTATTTCTGACCATTGTGCACAAATAGGGATACTGGTATTGAACTCTTATTCAAAGGCTAAAGCATCATATAAGCGTCATTTATGTGATGAAAATGTATCACAATTTATAGCGTTACTAAATGGGGAAGATTGGAGATCAGTGTATTCGAAAGCAGATGTAGATTCCAAGTGGGAATCTTTCAGTAATTTATTTATGTACTATTTCAATTTATGTTTCCCGCTTAAATAAACCCATGGTCGCAATTTGAAACAATTTGAGCATATCCATTCTCCAGAATTTCAGTCTTTAAAAAATAGGCTACATATTTTTAATGTTCTGTCTCATCATTATCCACAATATAACAAAATATATTCCGATCTAAATAAAAAGTACGAAAAAGAAATTAAACAGAGCAGAGTGATTATTTTGCCAGAAAACTATCTTTGACACATAATAAAAATAGAGTAACCTGGAATATTGTTAAAAATCTAACAAACAATAAAAATCACAGCACTCCAATTTAATCCTTCCCGACGGTAATCTTCAAGAGGTTGCTCTTAACTTTAATTCACTGTTTGTCGATTGTGCAAAAAATATTGTAAATAAAAATAGTACTTTTGTACCAGGAACAAACTGTCATTCTTTGTTGGGAAATAGGCCGGAATCTATGTTTTTGAGTCCCGTTACAGAAATTGAAATATTAAATATTGTTAAAAATTTCAAAAACAAAAACTGTGCAGGAGAGGACGAAATCCCACTCTCTCTATTAAAAAAAAATGTATCTATGTTATAACAAAACCACTTAACGACATTTTAAATTGTTCTCTTTCAGAGGGGATGTACCCCAGTACTTTGCAAAGTGCTTACGTGATTCCCCTATATAAGAAAGGGGACCGAAATAGTCTGGAAAATTACCGCCCGGTTAGCATTTTGCTTTCGTTTTCGAAAATATTCGAAAAGTTCTTTACGACAGACATAACAAATATTTTATACTTAACGGCCTGTTTTCAAACTTCCAGCATAGATTCTTGGAAAACCGATCTGTTAACACAGCTATTTTTGAGTTCGTGGAGGGGACGCTGGAGGCCTTGGAGAAGGGGGAGGTTGCATGTGGTCTTTTTCTGGACCTCGACTGTCTTTCTCCCATCGATTTGTTAAACAAGTTGTTCAGGTATGGCGTGGATAAAAACATCTCTCAAATACTCAGAGGGTGGTCATCAGAAATAATAATTTTAATTTATATCTGGAAAACTATCAGTAAAACTAGGTGTCACACAGAGAAGTGCACTTGGGTGTGCCACTCCTCATTATTGTTTACTTAAATAACCTGCCTTCTGCTGTTTTTAATACTTTAACAACTCTTGTAAACTACGCTGATGACACAAACCTATCAATTAAGAATAAAAATATCAACACAATATTGCGTCATTTAGAAGAACAGTTCTTATTATTTAAAAAAAATGGTTTCACGACAATGGACTTATCTTGAATACAGAAAAAACGCAGTGCATTATCTTTAAGACTTCTTGAAATAAGAAGGATGTCCCTGATACTATCAAGATAGAAAGTTCCGAGATTGTTATTGCACTCATGCAAATTTCTGGGTTTGTATATTGATGGAAATTTTAAGTGGGATTGCCATATTGATTCCCTCTGTAAAAGACTAGCAACGGCATGTTATATGCTGAGAATAACAATTAGATATTTAAGCTACGACATTGGCCGTATGGTTTATCACAGTTCTTTTCAATCTCTATTGAGATATGGCATAATATTTTGGGACCAAACTTCAAATATATCTAGAGTATTTTTATATAAAAAAAAGCTTTAAGAATTTTATTAAATATGGATTACACTCAATTATGTCGTGGTGTATTTAGAACACAA
>JAEQML010081610.1:0-11144 GCA_016904865.1 Pissodes strobi
TAGGCCAGTCATTAAATACATTTTAGCTTGCAAAAGGTTGCGGAGTTTTGAAACTTGGGAGGATTGGTCATTTGAAGGTTCTTAATATACAATTAATTTTGCGACCTCGTGCGACCGCCGCTCGCGCCGCCATCTTGACAAAATGGCGGTCAAAATTATTTTTTGGCGAATAACTTGTTTTCTGTAAGTTTTAGGAAAATAAGTAATTGAAAGAAGTTGAAGGGAATACATTTTGCTACAAAATCGCTTTCTTGTGTTTTTTTGTGAGGCCGATAGTTTCCGAGTTACAGGACCGCGTAATGGAGTAAATTTTTCCTAGTCCCGTATAATGTATAACTAAATGTGATTTTTCATATATTACTTATAAATAACCCTATTATAAAATTGTTTGGTTTATTAAAATAATAAAAGCGTAATTTATCAACTCGTTTCCACACCACCCAAGAGGTAGAGTTGATCGGCGCGTTTTTTTTTAACGTGCTATCCCCAGTAGGCCTATTCCACATTTCAAGCTTACATGCACCTTTTTTATAGCTTCGTACCATGGGATGTTCCTGGTTCATTTTGTTCACTATCTGTTAAATTTTGTGTGTCATCTGTCTCTTCTAGTACCCTCCCCAACGAAATAAAGTCATCATCCTCGTTTGGGTCTTCAGAATCAAAATTAACTAAAAAATCAGGAGTGTTTTCACATGCAGTGCCGTTGCAATTTAAACAGAGTACTGAGCATTTTAACCCTGTTTTCCGACATCCACACGCTCCCGTACAGTCTTTTTTACATTTGGAGGATATTGTTTTTAAAATGGCGTCTGGGGCTGCGTCTAACGTAGCCCGAACAGCATCGAGCCCATTCAACGTTTTTTGCCAGCCATATTGCCCAGGATCTTTATGTCTGCCACACCACATCGCAACTTGATGATAAACTCGCAGACAGTGCTGCCTTGCAGCATCGCTTGTGGGGGGCAGGGACGCAAGATTAAATTTATTATTGGACACAGACTTTGTAAAATGCTGGTATCGAAGCGAATCCAATGTGTCCTTTTCAAACGATCAGCCATATAATGCCACTAGGAAGGCTTCTCCAGCTGCAGTGACAGCATTTACATCTGCTTCGAGGTCATGCAAAATTTCTATTTTCTTAAGCAATGAGTAATTTGCATCAAGGAGACTAAGGAACTTTAATTTCCCTTTGTTAAAAAGGGCAGATGTGGTATCACAATTGCTGATGGCATGCAAAAATAAAATGTTCTCTTCTTTATAATTAAGACTCTGTGTTGAATAAAGTGCTCCTGCTGATTTTCCTTTCGCTGGTTTTAGCAAAAAAATGTTTTCCTTGTGACTTGCCTTTGCAGTTAATAGTACCAATAAATCGATATCGTCTCCGACAATAAAAACGATGACATGTTGATGGCTGTCTGAATAATGAGCACATTCGCGTATTCTACTGCCTGCTTTGATGTGAAATTATGTTCTTTAAGCTTCGACATTAGCATCGAAATTAAATTTCTTTTGTTATTATCGCTCGATAATAATTTTTCTTGCGAAACTGGTGGAGTCATTGCTTCATCAAAAATTACATCAGTGGATCGTTTCGTTTTTGACTGCACTCGCGAAATGTCTCCAACCCTTTTTGTTTCACCACAATTGTCTTTCCTTCATTTAAGGTTTTTTCGCAAATGAAACACAAGAACTCCTCACAATTCGCCATAATATACGCGTGTGCCGTGTATATAGGGTGCATATAGCTGCCGCGAAAGATCAAAGCACACTGACTGACCGCCACATGCGACACGTGGCGCAAAATAACAAACCGCTACGCTCGCTGCCGCCGGCCGTGTGCACTTAGCCGTAGTTTTAAGTATAAGAGGTGGGGGAAGCGCGCTTCGAGATAGCAACAGAGTATTGATGCTTTTAAAACATCGATAAAGCGATATATATTTCTAACTGCATTAACAGTTTTAATGTAATTTATCACTAATTTGTTGGGTATTGGTAAACGGACCTTACTAATCCCACTTTTTATTAGATTTAAAATAGTGCACCCTATTATTTGGTCCTGTAACTCGAAAACCATTGGCCTGACAAAAAAACTTTACAGAGCTATTTTGTAGCAAAATTTATTCTCTTCAACTTCTTTCAAATACATCTTTTGCTAAAGCTTACAGAAAACAAGTTATTCACAAAAAACTGATTTTGACCGCCATTTTTTGAAGATGACGGCGCGAGCGGCGGTCGCACGAGGTCGCAAACTTAACTGCATATTGAGGACTTTCAAGTTTGCATTTCTGCCAAGTTTCAAAACTCCGCAACCTTTTGCACCAAAACACTATTTTTATGTATCTAATGACTGGCCTATCTATTTATTGAAAAATTTAATTTTAGCTCATTAGTTGTTACTTCCATCTCGTTTGTTATCTTAGAAGTATTCCTCGTATCGACTATTTCTTCATTTCGACAAACGCTCTCGACACTGTCATTTTTTTTGTGATCTGACGTTTGTTCTCTAATTCCGTGGCAAAGGCAAATTGATTGAAACCGATAATCTCGTCCTTCTAGAAATACGTACTGGTCTCTTCTCATCGCACTGTTTAACGTGTTTCTTTAATTTTATAGGTCCTGGTGCAATAAGCAATTCCATAGCTGGTATCTTGGGTGGGATCCTACCAAAACTTCCCTCCGACCAGGCTGAAGCTGTAGCGAAAGCTAAGAAATATGCTATGGAGCAAAGCATACGAATGGTTCTTATGAAGCAAACCATTGCTTATCAACAACAGGTGAGTTTTTTTTATGGATCGTCCAATAATAATCGTAAAAATGGGTCATCTTAGTTATTAGTATTTGTTGGATTACCTTCAAAATGATCTGGTTATTGAGTGGGACGGTATAATGTTATGACAAAACTAGTCATGTAGGAAAATACATAATTCATAACGAGATCTGTATAAACATTGTGCATTTGCTATTCATTTATTAATCACAACTGGTAGTTTCCTGGCAGTCTTCGACATGCTGTAAAAACTTATCCATAAAAAAGGTGATGGGGTCGATTTTAGTAACTGAAAGTAGATTAACAATATTAATCTCTTTACATAATATTTAACGGGTTACTGTAAGATGTTCGCTACTGAAAGATTTGGATGAAACTGTATAACGATTTGCGAAAATGAAATTTAATTAGAAATTAATATATCTATTCTTCTAAGGTACGTTGGCCATTAAAAAAGAACAATTGAGATTGTAGAAAATAGCACTGAACTTTTCCATTTTGATCGTATTTTTCACAGACAATATTGTTTATTTGAATAAAGAGCATACCCTTGATTTTTTGTCCTTAACAATACTTATGGATCCGTAATTTTATATCGCGCAAACCATGCTCAGGGTATTTTTATAGAAAATGTATAAAGTTGCCTTGTACAGTTGTATGTTCCCAATACGCAATGTAAAGGCGACAAAACTGTGGCCGGAATATACAGGTAAGTAATTTGCGTTTTAAGTGACATATAATGGATTTGCGGTAAATATAGTCCATAAAAATGTATCGAATTGTTTACCATTAGGAAGGTAAGATAATTATTATATTGCATTTTTACAATCGCAGAAACAAATAACAGTGTTTTGGATATATATGTGTAAAGACGCGTCACAAACAAAATTGCCATAAACCTTTTCGATAAATATTAGTAGAAAACTAAAGCACGGGATGATTCTCTTTGGGGGTAGGCGGGGTCGATTCTCTTTGGGGCGTAGCCGGGGTAGATTCTCTTTGGGACCATAGACGAGTTCAATTCTCTATGGTGACCTTGACATATCCCACTTGGCCTTGGGTGTATTTGACCTGAATGTCCTTGAGTTTTTGATTCCGTTTCTTGCCGGCTAAAGAAACGGACCTGATAAAGGAACTCAGGCAAAAAGATTCCTTGCACGTTTTTTAACCGAATCTCGGACTGGTACTGTGATATTATAATTCTTGTGACTGCTTTTTACCGTACAGGTAACCAGTAAAGACCGTTATAAGCCAAGTGCTTAGATTTTTCTAGTCGCCGGGGACGTAACCTCGGCAACTGACCCAAAAATGGGAGACCCAACGGACGATGAGGATACCATGTCAAACGTATCCATGGAGTCGGCCACCGACCGCAAATTATCGGAGGATTCTGTGCGTAGATTACGCAGCAGATGCAAAACATATGCAGAAATCTGCATCCAGTGCCGTCTGGACTACGAAAGCCTGAGAAATTATAGCAATCTAAGCTTAGCCGATGCTTCTAAGCTAACATCCAAAGTGCGTCAACATAATAGGGATTGCCACCCCCTACGTATGAAGAAACCAGTGACGTCAAAAATTGATACTGGAAAAAAGAAAGCCTCTCCGACAAACATACAAGGCACGGAGACGGCAAAAAAGCTGAAGGTCACCTTGGATGACCGTCAGAAATCGCAAAAAAAAACGAAGAAGTCCTAAACCGCATGGATACAACGAAACCGAATAGTAACGACCCGAAAATAATGCCACCGCCGGCGCCGCCTCCCCCGATATCTGCAACTTCTAAGACCCGGGGGTAGGTGAAAAATCCAAAGACATTTTTAAAACGTCCTTCAGGCAAATACCGTTTAAAAAGAACTTTAAAATATCAACCCTAGATATGGGCCAAACCACCGTCCCCATATCTAACCAATTTCAACCCCTATCTGACCTAGATACGGAGGATGAAGAAACCGTAGGCGTCGCGTCTACCACGGCATCCACCGGGGTTAAACGCAAAGCCGCTCCCCGAAAAACCACTAAAACTACCCCCAAAAGTAAGTGCAGCCACCATCCCCAGTTGTTATTAAAGGGCGCCCGGCTGACGACCAGCAGCTCAGGGAGGACCTACAAGCCATGAGAATAAGCAAGTACCAATTAAAATATACTAAAAACAGCGTTATAATATATTGCGAGAACTCCATTGATCTCCACACATTGAAAAGGGCCTTAGACGTCGAGCTATGGAGTACCATACCTACGCAAAAACCCAGGAAAAGACTAGGGCATTCGTTCTGCGAGAGCTTGATGGCGACATCAAGCCCCAAGAAATAGTCGAAGCACTCAACGAAGAAAATAGTATCCGAGCTAAGAGCATATATGAAATGAGAAAGACGAGACAACCGATGTACCTAGTCATTCTAGGTACCGATTATACTGTTCGACGACTGAATAGCGAGGTGAAGACACTAATGCATGTACGAATCGCATGGGAAGCTAGGCGTTCAGACAAACCCGTACTTCAGTGCAAGAATTGCCAACAGTACAGGCACGCCAAAACGTACTGCAACAGGAAAACGGCATGCAGTAAATGCGCGGGGCCGCATGATATCAAGCAATGCACCCAAGAACTAACAAAGTGCGTAAATTGCGGCGGACCTCATCGGTCTATAGATGATGTATGCCCGGTTTACGCTTACAAGCTAAACATAATAGAAGCAGCGGCAGCCAAGAACAAGCAACCAAAACCGACGTTCAAACCTGCAGCACCGACAGCCAACCCGGCTTGGCGTGACAAACAACCTGCAAGAGTAGCTGACGGCTCATGGAGCCAAGGGCTAAACAATGCCCAACGTGACGAAGCATTCCAGAAGCAATTCCCGCCTCTACGACGTAGCAGCGCTCAACTAACTAGAGAGAACGTCGCAAAACAAACTAATGTACAGGTTAGTGGTACTGCTCGCGGCAACTTGAACCATGATAACAATGTAAATATATCTAATTTAATGTCTAACCTTAATAATGTGGTGGCTAAAATAAATAGTATGGTCAATTTAGACCAGCTATTTCTAGCGCTAGACCACTACTCAAACATGCTAGAAGCGTGTCGAGGCGATAAGGCAGAGATACTGCAAGCCTCGATTCGCTTCTTCTCATTTAAATACTCGCAATTTAACATATAATGATAAATATAGCGAGCTGGAACTGTCACGGCATCAGGTTCAAAATGGGCGAATTCCGTAATTTTATGCAAACATCCAATTTCCATATTGTTTTTCTCAACGAAACGTTTTTAAACCCTAACTTTACACTTAAAGTTAGGAACTATAACATAGAGAGATTTGATAGGCTAGATCGAGCCGGAGGAGGCGTGGCCTGCTTCATACACAAAACTCTTCGCTTTCGGCGCGTATATAACGTGCGCACCGTGATCGGAAACGTCAGTATTGAACTGGAGAGCGGACTGCGTGTATGTGGCTGCTACATACCTCCGGATCTCCGCCTCACGGCAAACGATCTCCTTGTACTTCTACCGCAAAACAGAGTATCCCTGCTGATAGCGGACTTGAATGCCACGCCCGTCGAATGGGGCGGCGTAACTAACAGCAGGGGTAGATTATGTAGGAGAATAATCGAAAACAACCTGGAAATGTCATTTCATTGAACCCCAAATCCCACATATCTTCGAAGCGACTCATTCCTGGATGTTGCTATTACTAGGGGTGCGATAAGAACCACTCAGTTACTGGAAATTAACACCTTAAACTCGGACCACCTTCCGATCAAGATTAGCCTGTATCACAAGGCCCCCACGACGAGAGACACCGTCGTTTCCTACAGGAATCTTGATTGGAGGGTGTTTCGAGAGAGGTTGAACGAAGTCGTCCCTGAACAAATAGAATCAATCCAGGAACTCGAGAATGAAGTAGAAAAGCTTACTACAAACATACAGCGCATCCGTGATGCAATGTGCCCTAGGGTTACCATCCGCCCTAGGACAGAATCACTTCCTGAACCTATCCTAGAACTCATTTCAACTAGAAACCACTTTCGACGTCGATGGCAGAGAAACCGGACACAAATGGCATCCGCTCGTATCAATGCGCTGACGGAGGAAATCAGGATGGAAATACGGGAATATCGTAATCAAGTATGGTTCGATTACATTAATACTATCAATAGGGAAGACGGCTCGCTGTGAAAGTTGGCCAGGAAAATCCGTGGAGGTATTACGCCGATGCCCGCGATCAAACACCGTGGTGTAGACATGGTGGACGATCCGGGGAAAGCGGAGGCCTTCGCAGACTACTTGGAGAGCGTCTACAGCGAGTCGCCCGATACTCTCCCTGAACAAGTGCAATGCAGCCTCACTGTAAGCACTTTCCGCTAACATAAATATTCCCCCGTCAGTACTTGATAAATTGATAGTCACACCGGCGGAACTACGCAAAGCTCTCTGCCGTCTTCCGAGAAATAAAGCTCCCGGCCCGGATAGCATTCCGAACATAATCCTTAAAAACTTACCTAAAAAGACACTTATCCATCTATTGCATATAATTAATGCGGTAATCAGGCTGCAACACTTCCCCAAACCGTGGAAAGCAGCGTGCGTTATTCACTTCCCGAAACCGGGAAAAGATCCTACGCTAACATCCTCCTACCGACCGATATCCCTGTTGAATACCCTCGGGAAGGTGGCTGAAAGGCTAATCTTGCCGAGGGCCAACAGGGCTGTCGAACGGCTGAATATCATCCCTCGGGAACAGTTCGGTTTTCGCGGCAGACATAGCACTGTCATGCTTGCCGCGAAAATCGCAACTGATGTCTATGAGGGTTTTTATAACAGACAATCTACTGCGATGCTATTACTGGATATCGAGAAGGCGTTCGACAGGGTATGGCACGAGGGGTTGCTTTTTAAACTGTTAGCAAAATACAGCCTACCGCTGCACTTTATATCACTCATCGAATCATATCTTGCCGGACGCACCTTCGTTAGCAGAATAGGAAAGCACACGTCTGCAAGCAGGAGACTGCGAGCAGGGTTGCCACAGGGCATGGTCCTTTCGCCGCTGCTTTTCAGTCTTTTTATAGCAGATTTTCCGTCACATCCTGAAACCCGTACCGCCCTATTCGCCGACGATACGGCGATTTATTCCCAGAATCCCATAGCGGAGGTGGCTAAAGCAAGATTAGGCGATCATATGACTGAGCTTATTCCCTACTATGAAAGGTGGAAGATCGCCCTGAATGCGAGTAAGACTGAGCTCATCATTATTACTCGTAAAAAGAAGGATATCGATGTTGCACCTCTGATGATATGGAATACACCAATTACACCGAAAGCCCAGGTAAAGTATCTAGGATTAACCCTGGATAATAAGCAAACATGTCTCTGCAATCATAGCAAAAAATGAAGACATTAAAAAAGACCTAAACATACTTGTCGCAGGCAAGTCTTACCTTAGTCCAATAAACAAACTGACTCTTTACAAATCGGTAATAAGAGCAGCGCTCCTATATGGTGCCCCGGTGTGGTGCTCTGTGGCCAGGACTCACCTGCGAGAACTGCAGGTACTGCAGAACAGGTACCTTAGGGCGGCGTTCTCCCTGACACTGCGTGATCGTGTCAGGATTGAGGATTTGCATGCGTGGGCCAGAGTTGAATACGTTGCGGATTACGTCAACGACATCGCATGCAAATTCTATGATCACCAGATTAAGGGATCGCCGCTGACGGCCCATATCGCGGACAGGAGATATGACCCAGAGCACCCCATCACGCACGGTACTATATATCGAGAGACTACCTTATTTTATAGGCAGTTAAGACCGCCATAGTATAACACCACACATAATTTTCCAATGTACAATCACTACCCTTAAAATTCCAGCCCTTCACATATTTTCATTGACTTTTTAATCGCTTTTCAACATTCTGAAAAGTCAGCAAGTATCAGGAGAGCCGGAGCACATCGCCTTCGCGGGCTGTACCCCTGCTCCCTGATTGGCCGGCCTACCATGTTAGGACATGGGGGCGGGGCTTGTTAGAGGCACGATTTCGCCACTCGCTGCGCCACTTGACTTCTGGCCACCGAAGCATCCTTGATCCGTAGCCTGAACCGCCGGATGCCCTCCATTTATCTAGATGTTATGATAGCTTACTGGAGTTGTCTTGTAAATGCAAGCCATTCATATTTTGTATACAGGGTGTTACAAATTCGATGCATTAGCATTGCTATCTCGGTAACTATAAGAGATAGAGCGTAGGTTAAATTGGGGCAAAGTTGCGCAATTTAAAGGTGATTGACTTGCCGTCAAGAAATTCAGAAAATTCCGTCTACTTCCGGAGATATCCGTAAAAAACCGAAAATCATATATTTGGTTTTTATTTTTTCCTGCCTGTGTTTCAAGAGTTAAAGTAAAATAAATATGACATTTTTATTGCCACTTTTTATCCTCTACAAGTTGGCGGTATCAATTTTTAAATCCGACGTTTCGCTTTTGGGCCCCCCTTCATCAACTTCATTTTTTTAAATACGGACCTGGAATTTTTATCTAATTTTTAAAAAGCCTTTGGTCTCCTAAAACCAACGATGTATCGCACTTATCAAGCAATTCACAAATCTAGATTTTTCCCATAAGAGATAATGTGTTAGACAGAGATGGAGCGATCTTGTCTGACCCGATTTCACTTATGACAATATTTGTTACCACTATCGGACAAGTGTGATACATCGTTGGTTTTGGAAGACCAAAGGCTTCTTAAAAATTAGATAAAAAATCCAGGTCCGTATTTAAAAAAAATAAGTTGATGAAGGGGGCCCGAAAGCGAAACGTCGGATTTAAAATTTGATACCGCCAGCTTGTAGAGGAGAAAAAATGGCAACAATAATGTGACATTTATTTTACTTTATCTCTTCAAACAACGGCAGGAAAAAATAAAAATAAAATAGATGATTTTCGGTTTTTAACGGATATCTCCGGAAGTAGACGGAATTTTCGAAATTTCTCGACGGCATGTCAATCACTTCTAAATTGCGCAACTTTGCCCCAATTTAACCTACGCTCTATCTCTTATAGTTACCGAGATAGCAATGCTAATGCATCGAATTTGTAACACCCTGTATAGTCTTGTATATAATGTGCATGTTGTATATAGTGTGCTGTCCCAGTTTTAATATTATGAGCTCCTGCTCCACGAGGGCAGTTCAAGCATGGTTTTTGCTAATTTTTCCATGCATAACCAACCCTATAATAAAATATCACACGTAAGAATGCACTCTCTAACTCCAGCTCCGGCTAATTCAGAGCGCAGCGACATTGAAGGGTATTCCCACGTAATGTACAAGTTGCCGTTAATTTTAAGTAGGCTAATACAACAGCCCCCTATGGGTGTAATTTTGGTAGGCTACGGCGTTGATTGAACAACGCCAGGCAAAACTACCAATTTTAGTAGATAATAAAATATCTAAGACGTACTTATGCTAAGTTTTGTAGCTCAATGTATCAGAATAACCAAAATAAATCATGTCAAGTCAAGTCGTTGAGTTTTTTTTTTCTTGACTTTGTGTGCCCTTGAGATAATTTCAAGCGACATCGACCTCGAGTGCTCTTGCAGATATTTGAAGATCACACATTTGACCTTGAATGACTTTGAGCTGGTCTTGGAACTTTTAGTGTGATGTCACATCACCTTCAGACATATATTGTGGTGGATATCTTGGAACTGTTTTGTGGTATGTTTACCTTGAATGACATTGAGATAATTTGATCTTGAATGCCCTTGGGTTTTTCGTTGATGGTTGTGCATATGACCTTGGGATTGCTCCAAGCGTATATGACGTGCTTTCTGACTAATAAAGCACTGTGTTTAGTATTCTGATAGTCGCATATTGTCTTATCTGTGAGGTGCATTTATTAAAGGTACTACTACTTATTTCAAACAATAATGTCTCTCACAAGAAACAATTACCAAAATTAATGAGAGTTCACAAATCAATGGAACAAATAGAACGTAAACCTTTTTCTTCTCTAGATATTGGAAAGCGATATATTATCAAGAAACTACAATTATTAACAAATGGTCGTCTTGGGAAAAGTGTTATTGCAACATTATTTGTTAAAGAAAATGGCTGTGCTTTTTTTTAGTTCTTATTTACTGAGAAGAGGTGTTGAAATTATTATCGAAGAAGTTGTTGAAATTATCAATAACTAACGAAAAACATAATTTAACCTATTTAGGACAAAGTGAACCCACATACTCCGGTGCCAAAACACGTTCTCTTGTTTGATAATCTGGAATAATTACATTATCTTGGAACTGTAATAATTTTAAAATGTTGATTACATTTAATTATAATGAATTATCAAAAATGCTGGCACGATGTTTTCTTTT
>JAEQML010081611.1:0-11143 GCA_016904865.1 Pissodes strobi
TTATAAATTGTCTCAGTAATATTTACAATTTTACAAAATAGTTTACATGACTTATATCTTTCTAGAATCATACTAGCTGTCTTTATATTATTTAGTTATAGTCCCTCATTAAATATAGACATGGTCAGTTAACTTGTATAAATACGGTCCTGTTCTCTAATATTTAACTATATTACCACGATTGCAGGTAATTATAAAAAAATGATTAATTATATTAAATTATTTTGTACATCTAATATTATATTACGGTCCTGTTTATGAGACTATTATTTATAGCTGTATTTTATGTCTCTTATTATAAAATTATAGCAGTTTATTTGACACAGTTATACTTGTTGACTTATGTAGAAAATCTGCTGACTTGTTATAATCTCTTAATCGACTTATTTAAGCTCGATGACCCTGTTTATATTTAAAATTGTTTATCTGTACACAGTTCATCGAATTTAGTTCCATGAAATATCGTACACTCAATTATTCTAATATGTAACATTAATAAATAAAAGGTATCTTATACTTTGCGCTACAATATTTTCTTTCTTCTCGCTTGTCCCTCATTTCTTGGTGGCTAGAAGGCGCCCTTTGAAAACTGTTGAGAAATTATCCATCTTTGCTTGGTGTCCCTTGTTGAGTATCGATATGTCTGCCCCATCTCTACTTGAACGAGTGTTCGCCGAGTAGTTCTGGTGCTTTCTTCGTTTTTATTTCCTTTGACTGGTATCCCTGTCAAGTCGTCAACCTCGAAATTTTTGACCTCTGGGAAAAAATTTTGTCGTGTCCTATTCGTCAATTCGTCATTTATTGCGTTGTGTATCGCCTAGATCAAATAAATTTTCATTAAAATTTGTTACATTGATATAATGACGATGATTTTTGTTTGATTTTGCACCTTTTGGTCGGTTTTATGTTCCTGTCAGATGCAGTTTTTTCAATGTGACCAGGGATTTGTCTATGAAGTTTGAATCTTGGCAGGTGTTTTAAAGCGAAAAGGTAAGTGTTGTATTACCTATAATCATTATTTTCGGACTCTTGTAGAATGAGAATGGATACTAGAGCATAAAAAATTCTAATCTAAGGGTGTTCGATGCATGAGTTTCAATTTCTTGGAAAGGGTGTGGCATTTTATGGACTGTGGGGCTTGAATATTAAAAAGAAAGGTTTTATCAATGTTATATTCCAAGCTGTAGATGACGTGTATTACTGCTAGTTTAACATGGAAGTGGTTATGTGAAGATTAATTATAGTTTTTTTTATGTTACGGAAACATGGAATAGGAATAATAAGAGTCCCTGGAACTTAATGGCATATGGTCTGGCCGAACTGGCATTGCTGGCTGCTGTGGCACCACATGTTTCAGTTTTCCCCAGCCTCTCCATGGAATGGTTTTCGTCATAACTAGTGTATTCTCTCGTCTTCTTTCTACAACTGTAGGTAAGTCGCTAGATTTTATTGCCTAGCTTTAGTTTTATTCATGTTTGTTGTCTCGTCCTTTGATAATTATTTTCAGTTTCTGCCAGATATTGCATGTCCTGCTGCTGCTGTTTTCATTGTTGTGTTATAATTTATATTTGACTCCAAATATCTAACAATATTTAGATATCTATTAAGATTGTAATTCTCTTTTCTCAGCTCTTTTTTGTTATATTTTTCTTAAGCATTTCTTCGCTCTTTAGGTCTGGATTCTTGCATTCTTGCTTGGATAATTCTGTCGTAACCCATTACTGGATAGTAATTTGCACTGGTTTCTGAATACTCGAGGGACTGCTGGCGTCTGTGCACATCTGCACCTTCTGAGATTTTTGAACCAATCTCACAAGGATCCGATTACTACGGTGCGCATGTTTTCTCGATTTGAGGTACTGTTTATGGGTCTTTGTTTACTGTCTTATAATTTATAGTTTTTCTTAGGAGTTGCGTTTTATTTAAGAGCACTAAAAGATTTAACTAAACTTTTTAACTGACTATTTAGACGCTTGTCTTCCACACTACTCTGACGAACTTCTTGTCAGAACTTTACTACGGAGGTTGTGAAACCCCTGGTCCTAGCAGTCGTCAAATGGCTAACCGGTACCAGGTTTGGAAGGATTGGACTAGAACCTAAAGCAGTCGTATGGCTAACTTTAGGAGCGGATAGAACCCAGAAGGCAGTCGCCAAATGGCTAACCATGGGAGCTGGAGATGAGACCAGAGTCTGAAGAACTTAGGGTTCGTTAGCGTATTTGTACTAAAAAAAGTGATGATCATGGCATGCTTAAGGTTGAAAGTCGCTCCCGTTGATTGCTCGCGTTGTTTATAGTTTGCCTTTAATGTTTATAAAACAATCTCCAAGTTCAAGTTCAAACTGGCGATAGGGTGATATTTGTTTAGTAGCTTATGCATTTTAGTAGATTACAATATACATGTAAGAATCTCCTTAAAATGATCACCTGATGCAATTATCTTAGGTAGTTATTTTGTGTTTTTTCTGTGCCACTCGACCTTGCTCGCAGGGTTCCACTTAATTTTATCATCAAGGTCAATTGGAAAGAAGCGGTTTCAAAACTACGCCAAACAGCCAATTAAGGCCAGTAAGCTTTGGTTGTATCTTGTTAATTATTAAGTAACAGTTAAGAAGCCACTAGTTTATCTGTAGTAAATTCCAGGCGTAACAATTCCTAAAACAGCTTTTTTAAGGCGAGGACTTGATAATCTTTTATCCAGGCATCTGAATAATGATAATAGATCATATATCGGGAGAATATTCTATATATCAGAGATTTTTCTTATTTGCCTGGAATTTCGGTTTTCTAGGTATCCAGAATATCTTCGTTTAATCCAATATGTTTTACATGTGTTCTTGGGTTAAATGATATAACAATAGTTTTAAATGTACATGATTCACTAGTTCATAAATATCCCTTGATGACTGTGTGAAGTTTAGCTTCAAAGTGTGCGGAAAAGTGGGAATATATGGGGAATTGTTAGTGAATCTATAATTGACTGACTATCCAGGGAATGGAAATGTAGGCTCGTGAGTGCGCCCAATCCGTTTCCAGAGAGAAAATCATTAGATGTGGATAACTGCTCGACAAATGCATGCATTTTGTTTCAGAGAAAAAAATATCAACTCCTGATACACTTCCGAAAGTTGTCAAAGAAGTCGAAAGTCAGCCCTGTATGGCAAGAACTTACTATATAAAGTGCTGAAGGAAAATAAAAAGCAAAACCGGAAATCAATACTGGTTGAATAATACAATAAAAGACACACTGTACAAAGAAAACATTCCGAGATAAGAACACGTTCTCGTCAAACAGTCTTAAAGGGATTGTGGCTGGTTTGAAACCCCACCTTGTAAAGGCCACAGTTCAATTATTACCTATATTGGAGATTAATGAATTTAATACTTAGATCATAGGAGGAATTTATTACTATGAAAAATTTTGAAGATTCTTCTTAATTGATAGACTTAATTTCGAAAAATTCTGTTTATTTTGGACGACGCAAGTTTTCATTTCCGACTGATGGAAAAATTGCTAGCAATTTCCTTGGCAATAATTATCAATGAAGAAAAGGGTATTTTAAGAAATATGATATTGACAAAGTGGGTAAAATCATGCAATTATTGTGCTTCGACTACCTGTCAACTAAATGACATCGAACTTATATGGGTACAACTAAAAGGATTCGTTACTCGGCACAATTCAACATTTAAACTAAACGAAGTACCTGAGGTTTCCAAGATATCTTTAACAGAAATTAATGGAAAAAGAAAATATTTCAGACCTTGTGCAGAAGAAAATGATATAAAAGGTTTTAGAGATACAATAAATAAGATCTTGATATAGCGGAACATCTTTTAGAATTCAACCTTAAAGTCTCATCAGAAAAAAATCGTATTAATGCTATTTGGACCGCGAAAACATTTGGCTCCCAGTGGATACTATAAAGTACAATGGAGAAGATATTCCATATTTAAATACTTGGGAGTTATATTTACAGACAGGCTAAATTGAAATAAATATAAAAAGTTAGCCAGTCTGCTAGTACTCGAGACACTGACGTGTAAACATATCCACAATTGCACAAATATTTAAGCGCCTTTATAAAATCACTGCGCATGGTTATAATGTCACAGCCGCTTGCACATTTCCCTCCCATTTACCGAATTTTACCCTCATACAGCCACGTCAGATTTTTTCACATCAATAATGGAGGCTATAACTAGAGTAAGTTAAGGTGTGGATACAAAAGTATTGTTGGGAATTAACAAGAGAACAGTTAGATCTAATTCAACTAACCTAAACTAAGAATAACAAAAATCAACTTGACAAGATCAAGTAGCAAGTACTAAGGGTAGTTCTAGAATGTACGAAATCAACTTCAACGTCAGCAGAAATAGTGAAATGTTATTGGAATTGAGAAGATTATGGTGAGTAAAAAAGATTGTTTAAAAAAAAATATTGTTACAGAGCACAACCCATTAAATAAATAAATATACTGCCGTTTTTTTTTAAATATTGGAAGATATCAAACGATATGAAGAAAACATGGAAACATATGGGGAATTGTTTTGTCACAAACAAACACAAAAACAAAATATCCCAAATAATGACCATGCCTTTAATGGCATTGGGAAACAAGAGCCAATAATCCAATAAAAAATTTCGAATTTTCGAAAATATGCGTGTTGAATCGTTCACTTTTATACTTACACTGCTTTAGTGGATAGAGAATATAAGGAAACAGGTTTTTAAAATCCATTGCCCAAACCAAGAATACAAATTTTCGAACAAGTCAATACTTGCTGGAAAAAAGAGTGTGGGTCTTTAGAAAAAGCCGCGGAAAAAGCAAAAATATTTTATATCTGGAAAAACCCTAGCTCAATAAAGGACAAACGGTACAAAAAATGTGGCAAGACAAGGCATTATTTGTCTCGTCAAACGTTCTCAGTGGGATTTGCCCTGGTTTGATGCCTCTACCTAGTAAACGCGGCAGGCTAATTATTGCCTATATTGGAGGGTTAATGGATTTATAAAAAAAAGGTTTGAATCAAAATCTTAGAAAGATTGCCATGACAAAAGGACGGCGCGGCGTATGTGTTTGATGAATAGTTTTCTCAAATGAAAGCGTTAATTCTGGGAAACTGTGCTAGTATTTTGTACAATATTATTTATCGTTTCCTATGGTAAAAACATTGCCGACAATGCGACATTATATATCAAATTCAACATTTAAAATTAAAGAGTACCTGAACTTTCCAACATATGGTTAACAAAAAATTTCAGCGGAGAATGGATGAACATCATAAATCATGTTATTAAAGAAGAACAAATATTGTGGGGCCTCGTGAAGAAGGAAATTATATAGAAGAGCTTAGGGATAAAATAAATAAAATCTTGATATGGCGGAATATCTTTTGAAGCTCACCCTTAAAATCTCATTAGAGAAATCTATATCAGGGCTCTTTGAACCGAGAAATCATTTAATTCTCACTGTATACCATAAAGTGCAATGAGAAAATCATTTCTCGGCTTCGACCGTTCGAGAAGTTAAAAACGTTGCTTTGGGGTTTCATTTACAAACACGCTAAATTGGAATCATTATACTCGTATATATAAGTACTAAGTAACAAGGCAAACAGAGGAAATAATATAATTAAACCAATAACTAGAATTTGGAAGGGTGCGAATCCAAAAGTACTGTTACAATTTACAAGGGAATAGTTAGATCCCATCCGGACTACGGAAGCCAATTAATAAATCCAACAAATAAGAAAATAAGCCTAAAGTACTGGGGATAGTTCTTGAACGTATGAAATCAACTCCGCGTCAATAGTGTTCAGGATTATGGTGAGTTAAAAAAATTAGTTTCAAAAATATTGTTATAGAACACAAACCGGTGATTTTTTTTTAAATTATTTGATGAGATCAAACTTAAGAGGAAAACATAAACATATTTGAGAAATTTATCATAATATGTCAGATGTTGACCGTACCTATAATAGATGCTGGAATAAAACAAGAGATACAGATTAATGATTTTTTTTATGAATTTACAAGTGAAATCTTTTTATCACTTTGCCACACTCTTTCTCTGGTTGATAGTAGAAGGTACAGATTAGTATGGGTTAAAAGAGGGGGAGTTATTGATATTGGGTTTCGCGCATAGCGCATTCGCCCAGTAAGGCCCCCGTCCGGGCTTAGCTAGAGCTGGGTCCCAGATAGGTTACATCATTGTTGGATCAGAGGTACTATATCTTTAGACCCCTCAAGATGTAGAGCATATGCTCTCTTGAAGGCTCCGACTATCACACACAAATATAAAATAGCGGCTATGAGCCGAATCTTAGCAGGCACAGATAGAAATGATCCTACGGGAACATCCGGTCCCCTCGGCCTGGGTAACGGTGTAAATTAGAATTTCTTCTGGCTAGGACACCCGATTCTTCCTCGGGGAGAAACAACGGTCACTGAATGGTACACCTATTCATCCAAAATGGCGACAAAGGAGCCCCTACAGAACTCATGTTGACTCGACCGAAGACGAGATTATACTTCAAATATATATGAATAATAAAAAAAATCAAACGAGTTCAAGACCAGTAAATAGAAATTAGTTATATAAGAAGATGCAGCTTAGGAGAGTGTACAAATCCTGCTGCTCAATGAGAGATAAGTTCGGTTAAGGGCGCCAGCAGATCTCCACCAGTCGAACTGCAAAGCGCCTATAATGTGCTAGGTACCACCCCTCAATAACTAAATAATTTTAAAAATAAGTTTGCAAGTGAGTAATAAGGTATTGGACAACAAAAAAACTAAAATTAATAAAAGCAATGCTCACGTTTATTGATAATTGTTGTTAACATGTGAAAAATCAGATATCCTACTATTGAAGTTCGTAGATTCTTAGGTTATAACAATAATAATTATACCACAGTAAATCTATAAAATTCAGTTAGGGAAAAAACAAAATTCTACAACAAATCACTAATAATTAAAAGCTGAGATCAGTCTTCCTAAGTGGAGTAGAATGGTACTAAAGTTATTCAGTATCCAATGTTTAATTAAAAAATGCTATGAATATTAGGAGTAAGTGAAGCTAATTAAGGAATTAATTTAGTGAAATCCAATAACCAATTAGCTAATGAAGTGAACTAGTAAATTACTAAGGGAATACAATTATGAAATCAGTACAATGAAAAGTAATTAATAAATTAAGCAACGAAGTAAATCACCAACCATTAATCAGATAATATAAAATTAATACAATAAAATTAATTATCAAATTAATTAGGGAAATAAGCCACCAACTATTAATTAAATAATATCAGCTCTCCTTAATGACAATTCAAAATAAGTTAAGTAATATGTAAGCAAAACTAGAATTCAAGGAGGTAAAGCAAAGTTATGCAGTAGGTAAGATAATTAAGGTAGAATTAGATTAAAATACGAAAAAATCACAAAATAATGTTAAGCACGATTAATCAGCCTATATTTTAACACAAGCGACCCATTATATTGAATTGAGCCCTGATTATTAAATAATGATGGCCAGAATTCAAACGGGTATAACCGAGGCCAATATCAAGGCATAAACTAATGCAGCAACTGATATGCAAAATTATCAGACAGTTTTAAAATAAAATAAATATATTCACTCTAATCTATAAACTGTTAAGACTCGTAGCTATTCAGATATGCTAATATTATAGTAAAAACTTCAAGCTAATAAACACACCAAGTCGTGATCACGAATCGTTAAGACGCAATATCAGATATTTACCTGAGTCAGTATAACATATACCAACTACACAGGCTTTACGTATCGTAAAGCCTGTGTATTTTAAAATCAAATTAACTTTAATATGAATGCAGTTATTAATTACTGAAAATAAAAATTCATTATTGCATTAGGCTGTAACTTATATTACCTTCTTGCAGGAAGCGGCCTTCAAACGCCTCTGTCTGTTCTCAATTTTACACAACCGAAAAAATTCACTTATTAGAACTAGTGCTAAGCTTCTGGAAGAAAATAATGTACAAACTTAACTCTCTATATTGATAATGTAACTATCCTTTTCCGTCAATATTCTCTCGATTCTAGGCTTCAGTTCGATGTGTAAACTGTAAAGTACCTCGGATAAGCAGAGTTAGCCCTCAATGCCAAAAGTAAGCCCTCAGTGGCAGAAGTTCGCCCTCATTGTCAATAGTTAGCACTTAGTTTGCAAAAGTTTCGCCTCAACGGCAATTTTTAGCCCTCCACTGCAATAATTAGCCCTTAACGGCATTATTTCTGTAATTGCGAGAGAAACGGTAAACACTTCCCGGGGAAATTCCCGGTGATATTTTGAAGCATCTTAGGTGATAGATTTTGATTACAAATTGTTGTTGGAAAAAAATTACTAGTTTTTTTTTTTAAATACATAATATGTTTTGGATTTACCGGTTTTTGCCTGAAACTTATGACCACAAAGGTGGGGGTGGCAATTAACTTTAGAATTAACCACTTTAATTTGTGGACTGTATTTAAATAGAGCGATGGGGGCTTTATACATAGGTTGGGAATTGAAACATGTATTCTAGGTATACATATTATATTATAGTACTTTAATAATGCAAGAATTAATTTGCATTAAATAGAATAATATATACAAGAATTTCTAAGTACTTTCAAGCATTCATCCTTTCACACATACAACTAAATAGATACCTACTGTACATTCGGTTAACTATTATTAGATGTCTAACAACACGTCTTGATTATTTAAATCTAACAAGAACGTCTTTCTTTACTGAATTTAATTGAGCTTTCTGTTAATTCAAAATTTCAACCTACCGACTACCTTTCCGTTCACACTAAATACCTTGTAATTTACGTCTTCTTCGATTTTCTCAACTTCACTTCAACTTCACTTGGGATGTAAAACTTCGAACATTTGATTCGAGTCTTAGTACAGGAATAGATTTGTCTACTTACAAATTTCCATCCGCCATTTTGCCTTCTTCTCTCTTCAACAGCAGAGACTATACGAGAGACAATACAGGTCTCAAGAGAATGCATTAAACCGCCCAATGGAGTTCTTTATCCAAGCTTGGACAAAGAGAACAGATTTACAGCAAATATTTTCTAAATATCTGTGCAAACAAATGAGAAAAACTACTAAATATCTTGGCGTCACACAGACCTACGACTGGGTAGATGTAATTGGCGCCAATCTTTAGCAGAGCGGTGACTCGGATTAGTGTTCGTCAGGCAGTTTATTACTTCTTCTTCGAGTAAAACTTAAATTTTGAGAAAACTAACTAAACATCTTGCGTCAAACAGAGCAGCGACAGGAACTGTTGTTTTGGCGCCAAACTTAAACAGAGCGGTAACTGGACCGTTGTTTCACGGGTGAGTGTTTGTCAGGCACTACAATCTAATTTTTCCTACCGGCGCGGTAGGGAGAAATAAAGCGGGGAATTGCGCGTTGCGCGTAGGTGGATGCGTTTAAGAGGAAGCATGTTCTTTCATTCTTTAACATATTGTTGTTTACACAACACTAACTGAGACGAAGATATATTAAATTGAGAACAATTAATAACGATTTCCTTGACGGAGTGACAGCTTACTGTTGCATATAACGGAATCTATTATACCGACAATCCAAGTTCGGACTAAGGAATAACTGAAGTACATTGCTTTAAGTGCACAGATTGCTATTTACCTGAGGTGAAATAAATCTATTCGAACTTTAGTTATGGCTGATTAATACTACGGACATACAGGGTGTTATTACCAAACTATACGGTGAAAACCGAAAGTTACTACACAAGTTGTTGTTGGGGTGTTTCCCCAACAATATTAATAAAAGTAAAAGTAATCTCAAAATTTAAAGAAAATATAATTTTGATTTATCAGGTTTTGCACGAATGTAATGATTTTGTATCTATTTTTCATTGGGATTTAGTGGCTTTTGGTCGCATCTCTGTTTAAAAATCGATAGAGCATGTCGAAATTAGTGGAAATCCATGCCCAACTCGGAGAACACAAAAAGTGGATTTATCGGTTTTTGCATGTCAGCTCCTCAGTTAGCCTTCAATAGCAGTAATAACAGTTTGTCTCTAACGGCTAATATTATAATATTTGCAGGTTTACAGCTAATGCGACGCTCGGGACGAACGTCAATCCAGGATTGCAGTGTGGTCCATTATGTGAGGTTAATATGGATAGAATCAAACGAGGTCCGATGGCTCAGGAGTATCGATATGAGTCATTGGTTACGACATACCTTTTTAAAGACATGCATTCAGTAAAAAAATATAATTAGGATTATTCTGATTTTCTTTCTTGGAACAGTGGTGTTATCTTTTTTATGGCAGTGGCACACAGACTAAAGGGAGATCCTATGGCGCTCGACAAGTGGTATGTGTGCGAAGATGTTTAATAACACGCTTCTTGAATAGTTGTAGGTTGTAATTAGGGGGGAAACAGATGTCCTGGGAGTGAGCTCTACAGTGATGCAGTGCGTCAGACAAAGCAGTTCTTGTAAAGCGCTGTTCTAGGTGTTTACATTTGTTCGACGAACTGATGTGCCCTTACCGTCTGTCGTCACTGTCTGACAGGCATTGCCAGGGGCGGGATGAGAGCAACCAAATCCTGGAAACATCTGCCATGAAACTATCTGTAAAACAGGCACATCTCGGCCACATGTCTGTGGTGTTCTATACTATCCAGATTCTGGATCAACTACGGGTCGCCGATGAGATGCACAGCTCTCTTCTGAATGGAATCCAGCAGCTTTAGGGTGTGGTTTGGTGCGGCATAATTATGTCAGGGCCCGCCGTATTGGCCCTCTTGGTAAACGTGGCTACTTGGGTCTTTGCTGCATTGAACTGGACCAAATTTCTGTCGTCCCAAGTTTGAAGTTTCTCCAGGTCTTGATTAATTGCTGTGATATGCACCTGTCTGCGGTGATAAGTCTCAGTCGCTGGTAAAGGTTTTTCTTATCTAAATTGCGAGACAAGGGTACTGTCATCTGCAAAACTGTACACAGGATTTTTCGTTTCGGTCAGCAGGTCATTAATATACCGGGTGTCAACGAATCAATTAGACAAGTCATAACTTCTAAGATATTAGATTTATCAAAATGAGATTTTGTGTAGGTAAATGGTATAGGAAAAG